>CAUYLG010071356.1:0-27079 GCA_963573385.1 Cacajao melanocephalus | reverse complement strand
CATTTTTAGACTGCATTCTAGCCTGGGCAATAGAACAAGAATCCCGTTCTCTCTCCCTCTTTCTCTTCCTCTTTCTTTCTCTTGTACATTCTTTTTTTTCTTTCTTTCACTCTCACTTTCTTTCCTCTCTTTTTCTTTCTTCCAAAAAAATTAAAAAAAAAAAGACTGATATAGACAAAGTTGGTTTTCTGGCACTGCAGTTGACCTTTCTTTTTCTTTTGGCTCTCCACATGCCCATGATGAATGTACTATTATCCTTCCTGACTCAGGTCACACCTGAGCTGTTCTGACCCTCCATTTAGACCCAACCCAGGGAAGGAGGTTGAGGCAAGGGCAATAGCAGCAACTTAGGTTTTACATGTTGTTATCAAATAGCAAACTGGGATTAAACTCAGGTCCATTTTGATTATAACATCTGCAACGTCAACTGTGCCACTTTCACAGTGGCTAGGAGGGTTAACAAAGATGACCTCCATAACGTACTTGATCCAAGGTAGATAAGCCACCAACCTTATTTATGTTTTCCTTTGTTTCCAAGCTTTTTAAAAAAAAATTTTTTTAACCTCCCAGGCAAGTTATCACTGATTTATTACTCTCCGACCATTTTTATTAATCAAAAGTTGCATGCCTGTTTTTTAAGTCAATGAACATATATGAAGTTCTGAATCATGTTTAGTGCAAGAGCTAAAAATCTACAATGAAAAGATGACATAAGAGCCAGATTGGGAAGAACTTTATATGCAGTACCAAACACTTGAGCCTTTGTCTTACGGGCTCAAGGGAGATACAGAGAACATCAAGCAGCAGAGCAACAGAATCTGATTTTTAAGTTAATCAATCTGACTGCCACATGAAAAATGTATCCAAGGTGAAAAAAAAAATCACTGGTAATACCAGTTTCAGTGGTCCAACCAGCAGAGAAATAAAGAAGTCTTAGTTTATACCATAGGCTATTATGGGAAGAAAAACAAAAAGAACTGTACACTGACATTTTACTTTAGTTTAGTTTTTTTTCTTACAGGATTAAGGATTACAGAAGTGTGAAACAACTTTACTTGCATATTAGGGTTAAATAAATAAAGAAATTACAGATGATGAATGCCAGATTTCTCACTTGGAGAAAGAGGTTTCAAATAAGAGAAGGAAGGGAGACTAGGATAAACCCTGTGGTGTTGAGAAGAGTCAAACCTATCAATACGTACTTATGGGATTTAAAAATATACTGCAGATATATGGAAACACAGAAAAATAGATAGGTATAGCTGTGTTTATGTATAAGTTAGTACACATCCATACATTTCCTAGCCCCATAATTCAGAGGGACTAGATGCAGTTAACTCACAGTAGCAATGAGCACACCCAGCATCAAGATATTGGTTTCTAAATGCCGTTCATCAATACAAGAAACAAATACCATTCATCAATACAGAGAACAAGGGCTGGCAGAGTTCAGTGTTAAGAATGGAAAATATAAGCCTGTAGCATATTTTGGTGCTGAAAAGTAAAAATAAAAAAGTTTTTAAAAAGAGAGTTATGTAACGTTAAAACACTAAAGAGCCAACTTCAAAGAGTTCACATTAACTAAAATTGGAGCAACCTGAAAAGTGAAAAAATAACAAAGACTAAAATAACAGCCATGAGTTCACATTGATATAAATAAATAAATGAATACTTAAATAAATGGAAGAGTAGACCAGTCTTCCTTAAAGAAAAATTCCAGTTAACAAACATAGAAAGAATGGGGAAAACAGAAAACCACCATTAGAAGTTTACAGTAATGATTTCTTCAGACAAGAACCACTAATTAATACTCAAAAAAAATGGGCAGAGGTTTAAGCAGAAACAAGATATGTTCCTCCCCACAAATATTTACAAAAGGAATAAAGTAAGTGTGCAATGAAGAATTCTGGTAGATACTGCATTCACCAAGGGATCAGAGATAACATCACCAGTGAGGAACACATGTCAATCTCAAATACCAGCTGCTCTCATGAACTGTGAAGGACACAAGATCTCTTTGGTGTCTTTCCCAGTAATTCGTAATATTGTATTAACCATGAGAAAACATCAGCAAAATTCAAATTGCGGAATATTATACAAAGCAATGAGCCAGTACTCTTTGAAAGTGTCAAGGCCACAAAAGACAAGCAAAGACTAAAAACCTGTCACAGATTGGAGAATACTAAATGCAAAAGAAGACATGACAACTACATGCAATGTAGGATCCTGGATTGGATCTTGGGACAGAAAACAGAGCTGAAAATGACATTCGTGGTAAAATGGTTGACATTCTAATTTGTTCTGTAGATTAGTTAACAGGATTATGCCAAGGTTAATTTCTTAGTCTTGATAATTATCCTATGGTTATATAGAATTTTGGCATGAAGAGAAACTGGATGAAAAGTATATGGCATCACTAAACTTTTCCAGAATAAAGGTTAAGCAAACTTGTAGACAGTGGAACTGGAGATGGATAGAGGACAGGGTAGTAGAATTCATAAGATCAGGGATAAAGAGATGTTGGGCGCTGACTGACCCAAGGATGAGTGATGTCCATTGGTAGGGAAAAGTCAGGTGGAGTGCAATGCTCGAAGGGCAATGAGGACTTCATTCTGGGACATGCTGAATTTGAGGTGCTTCTAGGACATCCAGATGGACATGAAAATGAGGCCATTTGATAAATGTGTCTAGAGTACAAGAGAGATGTAAATTGGAAATATAAATTGTGAAGTAGTCAGCATATAGAAATTTGTTAGAGGCACAAAGATGGGTGAAATCATAGAGAAAGAACATGAATGATGAAGAGAAAGGAGTCTGGAGGGTGAAACTAAAATTTAACTCTTGTTCACACAATCTGATTTTACAAACTTTTGTGGAAAAAGAGGTATGACATTCATTTTTGTGGTGTAACAACTTACTATTTGCCTGCCAAATGACATGGGCCCATAAACATGTACTGAACATAACGTTTGCATGCAAAAATTAATGAAGAAATGAATCTATCTCCTTGGATGTGGGGATTATATGGATGTTTCAGTTTCTACGCATATTTCAGTCTGTCCGCTCATACTTGAATCTCAGGTTTTATTTAAAATGCGCTTCCCCTAGTTTAAAAATCTAGGTGATTGGTAGAATGGATACCTCAAAGCAAGTTATACTTTATGATATAAGGTCAGGTTATATCTATTCCCCCATACCATTTCTTAGAGAATGGTAAATCCATCAACAGCCTTTTTTTTTTCTAACGTGGAAAATACTTTTATGGGCCCTGTACTTTCCCAGCAGGCCTTGTCCAGAACAAAGAGGAGCTCATTTCAGTAGTTTCATAGTTATTCCCCTTTCGTAGTTACTGCTGAATGCCCAAGCACTACTCTTCCCTGGGAGGACTGTTCCTGCCCAGGATTTAGGGGGAATGAGTCAACCCACCTTAAATGAGAATCCTCAGCCTGAAATCCTGGCTCAAATAGAAAACAGAACATCTCACTGTCACCTACAAGTCCTCACACAGTGTGGAGCTCCTGCCTCGTGCTTCCCGGCACTTCCAGGTAACTCTGTGTGCTGTGCAAACACTCTGCTAACATAGTTTGCTTTGTTCTGGAAAACAGTGAAATATAATGATATTTTAAAAGATGAGTGGCTGCTGAAATCCCCATAACATTGCACTATTTGAGAAAATCAAGCTTACCTGAATATTTTAGGCTTAACAATTGCCAACCAGATGGCAGGCGGCAATATAAAAGGTATTACAAAGCTCCAACTCCTTATGTGCGTCATTTAGTAGGATATTGCAGTCAGAATCCTGTTCCATCACTGTTGGGTTGGTTACTTCCCTCCCCGCTTTTCAATTTTATTTTCTCATACCAACAATTCAGGGAGAAACATCATTTTAAATCATTGCCCTGGATTCCTAATTTATTATCTTCACCTTATGGGCATTTTCCTTGAAGCTCTTCTAGGGGTAGAAATTGGGAAAGAGGGGTGGTTTACTAGGAGGTCCAAAGATGTGAGTTCGGAAGAAGAAATGTAGAACACATTTATTCTTGTTATGCAACATGAGGCTTTTCTTCCAGTTTGTGAAAGCACTGAGAATTTGGCCCAGACTTTCTAGCGATTTTAGGCAACAAAACTGCATCATTAGTGGTGAGGTCTTAGGATTCTAAAAGCAAAATTCTCAGCTGGTGTTCAAACAGAAGCTCAGGTACAATGGGATGGGGTGTTTGGATCAAACCCAGATGTAGTAGAAGAAATAAACTCTAAGTAGGAAGACAGCACATAGTGTTCTAAAAAATGTATACTTCAGAGGGATCAAGAAGGATACATTTCAAGGAATTTAGGAGGCTAAGATGGAATCAGGCAGGCTGGCCACCCACAGGAGTGAATGTGGCATAGCAGCAGATAGAAGGGCCGGAGTCCATTGTCTGAGAGCAAGTCAAAGCCAAGGCCAAGGTTTGGACAAACCAGGGCATAGAGAAATTGTTAAAGTAGACATTCAGGCATGGACACAAGGAAGTAGTGACAAGCTATGAGGACAGTGTTACAGCTGGGCATTTATGATGGAAGCGTCACAGCGCTTCTCCACCAAGAGCTGGGGCCACAGCTGCAGTAGGGGAGACATGGAACAGACTTGATGCTGAGGCCCATCATTCACTGCAGGGGCTTCATTCACTCTGCTGCAGAGCATGTCCCAGTGCTCATGTCAAGCTGTGTTGGCAAATCAACCTCTGCCCAGGAAAACAAGGAAAAAATAGCCATAGCTTAAAGGTAAAAAAATATATATATATAATATATATGTAATCAAATAGACATTAAAGATAAGAGTCAATTGGAGGCTCATCTGCTAAATACTTTTCCTCTGTAGAGACTGAGAATTCATTTATATCCAAATTCTCTCCAAGTATTTTATGATAAATGTATTCAAGTGATAAATGTACACAGCCAGTGAGGCTTGTCTAATCAACCAAAAGAAACAAATATGCTTCCCCCCAAAAGAAAGAACATCCACCATCACTACTATCACAAAGGACATCATCAACAGCAACGACAAAACACCTCATTGTGAGGTGTTTGCATGGATTCTCTGATCTGGCTCCTATCCTTCATTTCACCCAGCCTGTGTGTACTCAGCATCTGTATCTGAGCAGAGAGAATGAAATCATAGAAGATGAGCCGTAGCCCTAAATAGGCTGTTGAAATTAGTTCCAAGGCACGGATAATTGTCTAACTCTTCCCTTTGCTCAGCCTGTGTAAACATAGATTTAAATGATTGATCAAAGATAGAATAGCCCCACAACGATCAAAAGAAAATTAGTGGAAGCTCAAAGAAAGTGTATTTTCTCGGAATTGAAGACTAAAGGGTTTGAAGCCCCAATCTAAGCTTTACTTTCCCTTCTACTATTTGCAAGGGGATCACTACTTGCTTAGGCAAAAAAATATAGTTTTTTAAAAAAGTTCAAGTTTAATGACATTCTAAAACTCTGTAGTCATTTAATTGCCTGCTACGTGATAAAATGTAATATAAACAGTCATTTAACTTCTTTAATCCTCAGTTTTCCTATCCTCAAAATTGGAAAAAAAAAATCTCATTGATTTATATTGATGCTTAAAGGATAGGCGGTATATTAAAACTCTCTTATAATGTCCTATTCACCATAAAGGTCCCAATGACAAGTTTGATAGTGACATTAATGAAAGAATAAATGAACGAGCCATACACATGGCTAGAGTGACATAGTGACTTCTTTGCTTGGACATTAGAAGCCTGCACTAGCATTTATCTTTATGATATTTATCACTATCTGATATTACATGACATATTTCATTATTTATATGCTGTCTGCATCCCCATTGCTATATAAATGTCTGGGGCAGCAAATTCGTCTCATTCACTGTAATATTCTCAGTGATCAGAGCAAAGCTAGCACATAATAGGCATTCAGTCAATATGTATTTGATAAATGAATGAATGACATATTCAGGTTTTGAACTGAAATCTGCTTGAGTCCAAAGGTGTTATCTTTAAACACTAACTGTTCACAAATAAATAGACTTCAAATCGCAGAGGCAGATTTCACTCAACACCATTTTGGTCTTGTATAGTTTTAGTAGGTGAAATAATGTCCCTCACTTCCAAGAACTTGTGAATACATTATTTTACATGGCAAAAGAGATTTTTGCAGATGCAATTAAACTGAAGACCTTGTGATGTGTAGATTGTGGTAGATTATTCCAGGAGTCCCATTTATTCACAAGGGTTCTTAACAGCATCCTGGAATGTTTCCAGGCTGTGGTCAAGAAAGAGATGTGACACCTGAAGCAGGGCCCAAGGGATGCTATACTATTAGTTTTGAATATGAAAGAAGAAGCCAGGAGCCAAGGAATACAAGTGGCATTTAGAAGCTGAAAAGACAAGGAAATAGATCCTGTCAAAGAGCTCCAGAAACACGCACCACCCTACCAACACCCTGATTTTAGCCCATGGAGACTCGAGTCAGATTTCTGTGCTACAAAACTGTAGGATAACACATTTGTGTTATTTTAAGCCACTCAGTTTGTGTTGATTTGTGACAGCAATGATAGAAAACTAATATAATGGTACAGAGAACACTACCAGTTTGAAAAAGTCCAATGTTTATTTGCTATCAGAATATAATTTCAGACATTTTAAGAAACTAGTTCACATTTTAAAAACTTATTAAATTCAATAAACTACAGAATCTTCTAAACATCACCCCAAACTTCATGTCAAAATTAGACAATTTGAAACTTGGGACTAATCGTCAACATTTCTCCCTTTCTACATGTGCTTATAAGACAACCTTGAAACCTCTGTGGATATTATTTTGCTCTGGAACTATGGATTGGCTTCTGCATACTATTCATATCTACAGCCAAAACCTTCCTCTGCTATGTTTTCCATGCTGCCTTCCATAATAAGTTAAAACAAGAAAAAGAAAAAGAAAAAAATATTCTATGCTGCCACCATTTCCTACCATATTCACATCTTCCCCACACACTAATTGTTGCAGATTTCCTAGGAAGAGGCCCTGATGTGTGACTTTATCAGCAACCTCCGACTTGATGGTCTCCACCAGAACCATCAGGCACACCTAGCCACAACACTAAGGCTCTATGAGCCCACAGCTCCCAAGCAATGGACATGGTCGCAAAAAATTAATGTGCATCTGTTCATCACTGCAGACGGCAGAGAGAGTGGGCTGTAATTTTAGCTTCTATCCCCCAAATAATGTTTGTTGTCATGCTGTAATCTTGGCAATCAGCGTAACAGATGAACATATCGTTTCGTCTGAAATATTTGCTAAACATGATAGGACCTTGAAAACCACACCTCAGTATGTGTGTGTGTGTTTTAAGAGAAACCGTGTGTATTGGGTAGAATTAAAAGCTGAACCATGTAAACCCTAGCTAAATAAGATAAAATGAGGAGCTTTACAAATTCATTGAATTAGATGCATGTCTCTTATTATACCTTTCTCTGGAACTTAGTATTTTGTAACCTTAAAAAATGAGGCTTTCAGACAGGTTCAGAAAAGCCGTGCATCTATTTTTCCTTTTATAAAACAGGAAATTTAAAGGACATGCAGTTTTTAAAGTGGAATCTAATGACAATAAAATTTAATTGGCCCAGTCAGAATTGGACATATTATTATTGTGATATTGTATTAACTTGAATGCTACAAACTCATTTGCTTATAAAGCAACCTTGACCACTGAAAGGATTCCTCATTTTTGGGGTGGAAACACTGGCCTACATGTTGAATTGACACTCAGGCAAACCACCACTAGCACTAAACTAGGAAATCTCTTTCTTTCCAAAGTCACCTCAGAATGAATCCACATTTGAGGTCATTGCTAGAATAAACACATTAAAACCATTTCAGGCTGGGTGCAGTGGCTCATGCTTGTAATCCCACCACTTTGGGAGGCCGAAGCGGGTGGATCACTTGAGGTCAAGAGTTCAAGACCAGCCTGGCCAACATGGTGAAACCCTATCTCTACTAAAAATGCACAATTAGCCAGGCATAGTAGCACGTGACCATAGTCCCAGCTACTTGGGAGTCTGAGGCGTGAAAATTGCTTGAACCCAGAAGGTGGAGGTTACAGTGAGCCAAGATCATTCCACTGCACTCACTGCACTCCAGCCTGGGAGACAAGAGCAAAACTCCATCTCAGAAAAACAAAACAAAAGAAAACGAAAAACCATTTCACGTCCCTCTTCATCTTGCTCTATATTATATATACCCACAACATCAATACCTTCATCATCAGTGAACTAATTCAACAAATGTTGTGAGTTTCTGCTCTGTGCTAGGTACTGCTCAAGGTTTGGGGATGCAGCAGGAGAAACAACACATTTGAGATTCCTTGCCTCTGTTGAGCCCTCATTGAATAGGCAAGACAGATGAGCAAAGTAATTCCATGTCCAGATAGTAAGAAATGCTAAATGAGAAAAAATTAGTAGGAGGGTAAGGAGGTGGGTGGCGGTAGGAAATACAGGCAGACAGTGAAAATTTGAGTGTCTGGAGAAGAGCATTCCAGGAATAGGAGACCAGAATCAGGCTTGTAAGGCCAGAGCACATTCTGTGTGCTCGAATAG
The DNA here is from genome assembly GCA_963573385.1 of Cacajao melanocephalus. NCBI lineage: Eukaryota > Metazoa > Chordata > Mammalia > Primates > Pitheciidae > Cacajao > Cacajao melanocephalus. The sequence goes on along the minus strand of CAUYLG010071356.1, from coordinate 18,465 downwards.
GAACAAGACCGAGGTGGCTGAAGCAGAAAGGGAGGAGCGTGGTAAGAGATAAAGTCAGAGAAGCAGCAAGGATGTTCTCAAGCATACAAAGAACCAAGCAAGAACAATCTAGATATTCACAGAAAGAATGTAGGCATCAGCCCCTTTTTATTCTCTTCTTGGGATAACAAAATAGGAATTAGAACCGAACACTGCATGTTCTCACTCATAAGTGGGAGCTGAAAAATGAGAACATATGGACACAGGAAGGGGAACATCACATACCCAGGCCTGTCAGGGGTTGGGGGGCAAGGGAAGGGAGAGCATTAGGACAAATACCTAATGTATGTGGGGCTTAAAACCTAGATGATGGGTTGATGGGTGCAGCAAACCACCATGGCTCTTGTGTACCTATGTAACAAACCTGCATGTTCTATGCATGTATCCCAGAACTTAAAGTAAAATTTAAAAAATAAAATAAAATAGGAATTAGAGACTATGTTTATGACTCTTAACCCTTGGTCTTAAACATCTAGCTTTTTGGTTTTGTTTGTATTAATACGTATGGATATACAGCCCACTTTCTCTGCCGTCTGCAGTGATGAACAGATGCCATTAATTTTTTGCGGCCATGTCCATTGCTTGGGAGCTGTGGGCTCATAGAGCCTTAGAGTCGTGGCTAGGTGTGCCTGATGGTTCTGGTGGAGACCATCAAGTCGAAGGTTGCTGATAAAGTCACACTATGTATCTGCATGTGTGTTATATATTCAGGGATATTCAGCACTAGTAAAATATGATAAATTAAAGAAATTACAGATTATTGCTAAACTCCACATAAACATGTTTTCAATGTTTAATGGCTATTTTCCCCAAACTCAGTTCCATTATTACATTTCATTGAAACAAAAATGTAATTGTTAGGCTGGGCACAGTGACTCACACCTATAATCTCAGCACTTTGGGAGGCCAAGGTAGGCAGATCACCTGAGGTCAATAGTTTGAGACCAGCCCGCCAACATGGTGAAACCCCATCTCTACCAAAAATACAAAAATTAGCTGAGTGTGGTGGTGAATGCCTGTAGTCCCAACTACTCAGGAGGCTGAGGCACAAGAATCACTTGAAACCTGGAGGCGGAGGTTGCAGTGAGCCAAGATCACACCACTGCACTCCAGCCTGGGCGACAGAGTGAGACGCTGTCTCAAAAAATTAAAAATAAAGTAAAATAAAATTAGTTGTTTATAGAATATGTCATCATTATCCTATGACCCTCTAAGAAACAAACAAACAAAAAATACTTCTGATTAACCTGAAACATGCTATCAAACACATATTACAGTATCAGGAATGTTTCAAAATTTGAAAAATTATCTATCACGGAAAATACAGTACATTTATCCCCTCACGTGATCTATAAAATGCATACATTTTGACTTATTTTGATACACTGTTTGTGCAAACTTACATGTTAACTTTAACCCAAAGCAAGACATCATCTTTTATGTCGTTTTCCTTGGGGCTACTTGCTGAGAGACAAGATGCTTTTATTCCAGGACATTTTTTTGTCTCAGTTTTTATTATTATTAGTGGCAGTAATCATAGTAGTAGCAGTGGAGGTAGAAGTGAGTACCACAGTGACAGTATCTGTAATGTGTTTATCAAGTATTTATTGAGTGTGCCATTATATCTCTGCCTATTGGCTCTCCCTGACCTTGCTCCACACGAAAACTTAAAATCAGATGAGATAGTTCGGCAACAAACAGCCTGTCAAGCAGCTTCTAGCTTACTAGCAGAACCTCCAAATTCAATTTCTTAAACTTTTCTCATGTGGCCTATACCTAAGTGTGCTGCCAGTGGTAGTGGGTTAGCCTGAAATTATAACCTCATGGCGATAGAGAGTTCTACAAAACTTTTTGCTCTAATGATGAATACTGTTCATTGCTTGCCTATTATTAGGCCCACGTCAAAGCACTTCATGAGCATTTAAGCCTCAGAACCACCCTAGGAGGTAGATCTAATGACTATGATTCCCAGATCACAGATGAGGAAACTAAAGCACAGTTTTAGTGCTTAGGTTATTTGACAACAGACAAAAACCCAGGGAAACAACCTGCATCTGTGATGTCCCACTGGGATTGTGCCCAGCACTTCTGTACTCTCCATCACATCCTTTATGCTGGCTTTTTAAAATGAGGATCAGATTGTTGACCAGAATATACACGTCTGGATTAGCAAAGATTATTTTCTTGGCTAAATGTTAGTTAGGCTCTTAGACCCTCTCCTAGATCAGTCTGTGCACTTCCTTATAAAATACAGCTTCAGAAAAGAACCCTGCAAAGCCAGTTTACCAAGAACTCCTCACCCTCTATATTCAATCATCTCGGATATCTGATCAGAATCTGCATGCTCTACCATCCCCCAGATGATGTCTGGTCCCCCTGGCCTGTCTTCAGCAAGAATCTTGTTTGGTCTGTTCAGTGGGAATCACCCTGACCCCTGCTGTTTTCTCTTAGCAAATTTCCATCCACTGATCGCCACCCTGTTTCTTGACTATAAATTCCCATTTGCCAGGATATATTTGGAATTGAGCCAGTTCTAACTTAGACCTTTTTTCCTATTGCTAGAGTCTTTAATAAAATCTGTTTTTACCCCATTAACTACTACCCAGCTATGGCTTTTCTTTGACAAAATCTGCTAGTTCCCCCTGTCGCATTCAGCGTGGTAATGAGCACAGCTGTATCTGTTACTGGCTCCATTCTCCATGCCTAAAAATTCATGAGGGGCTGGATGTGGTGGCTTCACACCTGTAATCCCAGCACTTTGGGAGGCTGAGGTGGGCAGATCACTTGAGATCAGGAGTTTGAGACCAGCCTGGTCAACATGGTGAAACCCGTCTCTACTGAAAATACAAAAATTAGCCAGGGATAGTGGTGGGCACCTGTAATCCCAGCTACTTGGGAGGCTGAGGGAGGAGAATTGCTTGAACCTGGCAGGCAGAGGTTGCAGTGAGCCGAGATTGCGCAACGGCACTCCAGCCTAGGTGACAGAGTAAAGCTCTGTCTCAAAACAAACAAACACAAAATTCATGAGGCCAGGCAGCTGATGCTGATGTCGATCTTCACACTTGTTTTACTTGCAGCCTCAGTGATTTCACTTGTCTAAGATGATGAGACTTTTTTACTTCATTTTCACCTAGGACACCAATTAGAAAGAGTCTGTCCTATTGATGCCTTTTAAATAATATTCATGACACATCATGTTGACCCCAGTCTAGTTGTGCACCCAGGTGAGATGGAAAAGGTGAATGAAAAATCAGAGCATCATTTCTTACCAGTGCTGCCTCTGAACTGACCACACACAGCACAGTACACAGGCCACCCAGCTGTCCTTTAGCCCTCCCTTATGAGACAGTAAGAGGCTTCTTCTGAGGTCCTGACAAGCTGAAAATTCTTTGTTCAAATTCTTTTCTCAGAATGTCTTGGGATTTGTTGCACTTAGTGGCAACCCTGCTGTGATCTTGCAGGAAGGAAGACTATCCATGATTTCCAACACTTCTGGATCCTCTAATCACCTAGGCAAAACGTAGGAAATAAAAACCCTGTTTTGCTTTCTCCCCCCTTGGCCCTCCTCTGCCACATCTTCTATCGCTGTAAGTCTGAGCCTGCCTAAGCCTTAACTGGCTGAGTGTTAACTAATCCAATGAGTTCAAAAGAGAGGGACACAGCAAGGCACACAGAGACGCCAGTGTCACAGTGGAACCAGCCTAGGAGAGCTCAGGCTTACAGCTGGCAGCTCCTGGGGTTGCCCTGGAGGAAGCACTGGGACAAAAGGACACTGTGGCTGCTGGCTACTGACAAGTCTTTGTCCTAGTTTATTTGAGTAGTTCAGAAAAAAACAAATTTTCTGGAATTTCCAAGGTATTTGCATCAGGTTGGCGTGGGACCACATTTTCAAGCCTTCAAAGCTTTCCAGGAAATGCCTTGTAGAAACTGGATTTGACTCTGCTTTGTCCTTACGCTGATGCATGCCAATGGTGTAGGCATTTCTGTCCTTGTCACTAAGTGATGCGTTCCTCTCTAGTTGTGTTCTCATTTCATCCATTATTTCAGATGTCTTTGAAATCATACAAATTTTATTTTACCTAACGTGTACCAAAACTCACTGAATGACATGCTTAATTTTTCTTATTTGATCAATATTTGGTTAATTGAATGAATAGAGACAATCTGTTTAAAGAGAGAATTTGTACTATTTCCTTCAATGTCTATTCTTCCTCCTCCCTCATCACCCCCTCCTATTCAATAAGAGCTGTTTTTTCTGGATCCCATGGAACTTGAGTCAGGCTGGTGGAACCGGTTTTGGGTCCTAGATTTGCCACTCGTTGTGTGTGAGGTCTTTGAGAAGTTTTCTTCTCTGAGTATCTATTCCTTACACATAAATTAAGAGCAGTAACCGACCTAACTCAGAGACTTGTATGGTAATTAAATGAGATAATTTAAATAAAGCAAGTGTCAGAGTGCTCAAAATAGCATAAACATCTAATAAGTGTTAGCTCGTATCACCACCTCCCCTTTCATAAATTTAAAAGAAAGTTAATGAATTTTTGCCAATCATAGATTGCTATCATCCTTATAAAGTATGTGTTTTATAATTTAAAATAAAAACTCTTAAAATTATGCTCTTCTCTGGAAACATCCCAATCAACCAACTTTGCCAATGTGTAAATAAACAGTATGGGTCACCCCACAATTTAGAATTGGATGGTTTTCCTGGGTTTGTGCCATCTCTCCTTTTTCCCATATCAACGGTTCTGCTGGATGTAAAGTCTATGAAGGAAATTGTTTTATGGGCACACAGTCTGCTCAATACGCAGACCATAATAACAGCAGCACCCAGCTGGCTGAGGGCTGAGAATGTGGTCTTATCAGTCCTGGAGTTTGGCTAAGGCAGGAAACAGAGAGCCATTCTCCTTCAATAAATAGAAGACCGCTGGAGTCACCCAGCTCCTCTTCTTAAGGGGGCCTTTGATCACCTCTCAGCCATGTCTTCATGTAGGAATAGGGCATGGTGTCTGATGAATGGGGACCAGAACTTGGGGGAAGGTAGGGGAACAAGAAAACATGCCATCTCAGGTAGAAATTAAGAGAAGGAACTATTTTGTAAAAAACAAAATATTTGTTTTTTACATATATTCCTTTTGCATATATGTATATATGTATAATTCCATAATGTATTCCTTTTCTGTTCATTCCCTAGTTTCTCTCTAGCTTCTGGAATAAAGGTGCAGTGCTGGGCAGAGGAAGATTCTGCAGGCTCTTGCTGCCATCAAAAGCTTCGTAAGTGCTGCATTTACCGAGGGAGGGCAGCTTCAAAGGTTTCATTTCCACTTACAGTCTATGCAGCTCTACAAAAGAGCATTGATTTTGGTTAAATTGATTTCATTCATAGTTGGTTTGGATGGTGTATTCAAAAGATAGGTCTTATCACACTGCCAGTATATAGGAGTCTGGGGGGCAGACCTCCTCTTGTGTGCGTGCATGTGGTCCTAAATATTTCCTCTACTCACAGGTGGGTGGGATTTGGCCTTTGAGGGGCCTGAAAAGACATTTTCTCAGTATGGACCACTCTGGACAGGAGTATTACACTGCAATTTGGGTTATGTCAAAAGCATAAAATCAGGCTTTTCAATATTGCTTCCAACTGCCTGTGCAGCAAATACCCATTTGTCTTATTACTTTATATTAATGCACCTTAGCTATTGACCTAATTTAGCTGAAATATATAATGACAGACAGATGTACCAAGTGCCAATCAATTATGAGAAACTCAAATTTCTAATAACTCTAATAATTCCATGGATTCTGGGTAGTAGTTGCTGTGGAAAATACCTGCATGACTATTTTAAACAAGTAGGCGGGAGTGTTCATGATCACTGTATTTGACTGCAAACCTCAAGCAGGATGGCATTTGAAAACCATATAATATCAAAAATCATAGTACCAAACAGCAGAAGGCTTCTGCTGAAAAATATTCAAGATTACACACGTGTGAACATGCAACACATGCGGTTTTATATTAACAAATGCCATCAACTTTCAATTATTTATTCAAATGAAAGGCAGCTGCTAGTTTAAAAAAATAAAAGATACAGATACAAGATTTCAAACTCATTTAAAGATGGCTGATGGCTATAGGCTGCATCCTATGGTCTTTCATACTCAGCATTTGAATGTACTTATCTATCCTCTGTTCAGATCAATATTAAAATCGGTTTCATTCTCTAAGCAGCCACTGACTGATGGTAATTGGGCAGAGATGAATAAAAGGTAGGTGTCTGGAGAACTCAGTGTGAGATTAAAAACATATCATAGTTGAATTATACAGATATACATGCACATCCCACATGCAAACACACAATACATATGTTTTAATGTCACTTTTCAGCAGTATTCTTTTAACAGGATATGCAAAAAATCATCTGGGGTTCTTTTTCAAACACAAATGCTTAGGTTCTACCATCCAAATAAGTTGATTTAACAAGACTGGGGTGGGCCCCAGGCGATGCATTTTTAATAAGTTAAACCCGTACCAGTTGATTCTGAGAACTGCTTCAACTACTGCACCACCCCATCCCCCACCCCACAAAAAAAAAAAAAAAAAGATTGGCTTTTAGGCACTTGAGGAAGAGCCCTCAGCCTTTCCCAAGACATATAAATGCTACCACCAGTGACCAAATTGTTAAAACCAATATAGGAATAACCCTTGATTACACACTTTCTCATCCCTTTCACCACCCAGGGCTCTGGCTCTATCTCCAAAACACTTCTCAATATGTCCAGTTTTTAGTTCAAGCTGTCATCTCCCCACCTACCCTGCTGCTTTTTTCCTGGAAATTAGCATGGTGCCAGGCACATGATATCTGCTCGACAAATATTTGTTGAAAGAATGAACAAACAACTGAGAAATTAGGAATTGTGTATTTATTTTTCAACATCTACTTGCACAAGACCTGGTATATATAAAATTGAGTTAATACTAACAGACAATAAATTGAAAAGAATGCTGTTCATATATCTAAGCATAGGGCACATGACATGAGTCAGACTGAATCTCAGGGAGAAGAAATAGCCCCTCAGCACGCTGACCACCACTAGTACCCAGGGACCTGGATACCTGTGGCCCAAGCCCATGTCATCTCCTGTTTCACTCCTACCCACAGCAGCCAAGGTGGTGAAAGGCATGTGCCAGAGCAAAACCAGCTTCACAGTCCACATGAGGGTATCTGGTGGCAAAACATCAATTATCACCTCCTCATCTGAGAAGCAGAAGATTGGATTTCTGGAGGGTCTCCACGGCCCACTTGTGTTCTGTTCAATTCTAATGCTTAAGTAAAACACCCTCACAAAGGACAAAGGCGATGAAATCACTGCTTGGAATGAAACAAATCTGAATGTAAATGGAAAAATAATATGGTCAGAACTGAAGAGGCAGACACACTATATAAATAGGCTTTGCAAATTAACATGCACCAGAAAGGCACCCAGAGAAAAGCAGCTGTCCTGACCACCAAAGAAGGAAATGCTTCAGGACTGAGGACAGTTCCTGTGGGTCACGCGATTGGCTGTGTTCAGCCAGTGCCAGAGTTCAGGAGCTGTAGCTAAAGGCAACTGACAGAACTAACCTATCTTCAGGTGGGTTGAGGCATCCACCAGGCCACGAGGCAGGAGTGAATATCACAGTCCAGGTATCACAGAGTACTGTAGGCTTGAGATGCATAAAGAGATTCTGGGAGAAAACAAAGGAGGGGACAAAATAAAGAACAGAGTGGCCACTGAGGGACCATCCTGGTAAGGTGGGGAGTGCTCCTAGCTCCCTGCTTTCCCCAGACTTCACTTATCCCCTCTCTGTGCTCCCATCAGGGACACAAATTAAGGCAAATTGGCTTGGTCTCTCCAATTCAGTTAAAATGTTTATTGTTTGTTGTCCAGGATTCTAAATCACTCAGAAGGGAGCTTATTTGTTCTCTCAAATTCTCCATTACCCCTGTGGGGGGTTGGGAGAGAGCTTTGAACTGAGAAAAAGCCCCAGCAGTAATTAAATACAAAAGGCCTCCTCGTGCCTCCCCGCACTCGGAATTGGCAGCCGGCTCCAGCCAAGCAGAAGGGGGAAGATTTGATTTTAATCACACAGATTTCATATTTTATTTTGCTCATTAAAATTCCTGATAAGGATTTACTTCAGCATTCTGTGGTTCTCCCTGAATATTTGAAGAGGGTCTTTTAGAAAATTTTCTCTTTCACTGCAAATGTCTGATCCCTGCCTCCTCCAGGGTCTGAAGAGATTGCCTCCACCTTGCTCAGATCCAAAGTTTGAGATGCTTCTGAGAGAAAGAGAAAAGAAAAATTTAGGGATGGCATGCCACCACTGTGTAATTACAGCCATGCTGCCTCTGCTCAGCCTAAGTGAAAAAATCAATTATCTAAGAATGCAGGCCTGGAATCAAGATGAAGAAAAACTTTGCTCTCTGAAGTTATCTAGAACTTCTAGGAAAATAAGGAATTCTAGGTCTGTATAAAACAATACTGCTGGGGAGGGAAGCAAATCCTTTTTAGAAGAAACTGCTAAGACGCCTACAGGCCTCTGTGTCCAGGTGGGCTGCCTCTCTGAGTGCGGTGGGATCCCGGGCCTCAGCTCCAGGGTGGCCTTGTTCCTCTGCTATGGGCAGGGCTAAATTATCACCCACCAGGCACAAATTGGAAAGAGGCTGGGAATGTTTTAATCTTCAAAAGTACATCAATGCCAATACCTTCTTACCCACAGAGAATCAAATTTTAGTTTAGAGATGTATAATTATATATTCATGTGTGTGTGTATATATATGTTCAATATATGTAGAATTAGAGTTATAGTATTATAACTATATAGAATAGTATATAGTATTATAGATATATTCTATATATGTATATTCTACATATAGTATCATTATATACTCTCCATCTGTACCTCTCCGGATCCTTGAATCTCTTTGACTGCATCTATGATGAGGATTTGCAAGTACCACGTTCTATATTCTGGATTCTCTGGATGAAGCCTGTCCTCCTGGAGAGGGAAGGGGAGACAAAGGTCTCGGCCTCAGTCCTTGGCAGTGGTGAAGGGCACTTGTGGGCTGAGCCACACCACTAGACTCCCTTCCTAGTGGAAGCTCCAATATCCAAAGCCCAGTACATTCTCACTGTGCACTGCTTCAGATGTGCTGTATTCTGACAGCAAATGCGAGAAGTTCTGATTTGGCATAAATATATACCAAAACATTCCTTTATGTCCTCTATGTTTACCCATACAATATTAGATTGCCGGATGGCATTATTTGAGATGATTCTCAGTCTCACTTATGTGCGCAAACACCTATGAAATTACTCCAATTATTGCTAGTTTGTTAACTTCAACTAGCAAATAGAAACAATTTACCTTTTGTCATTTTACTCCAACAGAACTCTATTCCCACTAAAGTAATTTTAACACCTATCAAAATGCAGAAAGAACCAAAAAGCAGCGAGATTACATATATACGTTTATGCATATATGTACCCATATATATCCCACTTTTAGTTGATTAGAATATATATAAATTGTGATTCTATTAATAGACAATAAATAGTGATAAGGTTTTAAGATGTCCTAAGAACCCCTGATCAGGAAATCTGATCAAGTTACTCTAGGCAGGAAGGATGACTACTTGCCAAGATATGCAGCCTGTTTTCCATGTTCAAAGTGTTCATATGGGAGAAAACTAGGAATTAAGAATGAGAAAGATGTGTCCTTAATTGACCTCTACCGAGCTCATCAGAGAGGAAAGTGGGTCCCTTCTTTCCTGCAGTGCAGCCCTCTGTTCTGGACTCCACCTCAAGCATCTTGTCCTTTTCAGTCTTTTGTGGGCTCATGTTATTTCTTAAAGAACAAAATCTTGTCCGTCACAATAGAATGTAAGGCCCTGCTCTTGTTTGAAGCCTGTGCACTCCCACTTCCTGCAGTCTCTTTACTTAGCAGCAAATTTCCCTTCATTAAAATTAAGCCTCATTTCTTGCTCATCTTTTCCTGTTTTTCTCAGCAAAACTGAGTGCAATCCTGAACCTGTTTTTCTTGCTGCTTGATTTTCTTGCCATTTCATAACTGAATCCTCTTTCCCTCTAAAAACAATTGAGAGTTTTATTCCACCCGATTTTGCCTCTCCTTTGTGTGGGAAACTAGAGGAAGAGAAGATGAGGAGTGTGGGTGTGTGTCTATGTGTGGGAGGTGTAGGTTTGTGTATGTGTGTGGGAGCTGTGGGTATGTGTAAGTCTGTAGAAAGAGTGGGTGTGGGTATGTGTATGTGTGTGGGGGTGGCAATGTGTGTGTATGTGTGAGCGGGGGTGTGTGTATGAGTGAGTGGGGGTGTGGGTGTGTATACATGTGTGGGGGGTGTGGGTATGTGCACATGTGTGTGGGGTGTGGGTATGTATAAGTGTGTGGGGGAAGTGAGTGTAGGTGTATGTGTGTGTGGGGTGTGGGTGTGTGTATGTGGGTGTTGCATGTGGGTATATGTGTGTAGGGGTATGGGTGTGTATATGTGGGTGTTGAGTGTGGGTATATGTCTGTAGGGGTATGGGTGTGTGTATGTGGGTGTGGGGTGTAGGTGTATGTGTATGTAGGGGGTATGGGTGTGTGTATGTGTGTGGGGGTATGGGTGTGTGTATGCAGGTGTTAGGTGTGGGTATATGTGTGTAGGGGGTATAGGTGTGTGTGTATATGGGTGTAGGGTGTGGGTGTATGTGTGTGGGGGTGTGGGGGTGTGTGTATGTAGGGGGTATGGGTGTGTGTATGTGGGTGTTGGGTGTGGGTGTATGTGTGTAGGGGGTATGGGTGTGTGTATGTGGGTGTTGGGTGTGGGTGTATGTATGTGTTGGAGAGTGTAGGTGTGTTTATGCATGTGGGTGGGTTGTGGGTGTGACTATGGGTGTGTGTATGTATGTAGTGGGGTATGGGTGTAAGGGGATATATAAGTGAGGGAGGCGTGGTTGTGTGGGGCAGTAAGTGTGTGTATCTGGATGTGGGGTATGGGTGTCTGTATGTGTGTGGGTGGGGGGGTGTGGGTGTATGTGTTGGGGGGCTGTGGGTGTGAGTATGGGTTTGTGTATGTTGTGTAGTGATGTGTGGATGTGGGGGGCATATAAGTGAGGGAGGTGTGGGTGAGGCTGTGTAGGGTGATGAACGTGTGTATGAAGGTGTGGATGCTGGTGTGTGTATGTGGGTGAGGGGGTGTGGATGTGTGGGGAGGGTGAGTGTGTGCATGTGGGTAGGGGCGTGAGTGTGTGTATGTGTGTGTGGGGTGTGGGTGGGGCATGTGGGGGGGTATGTGGTGTGTGTATGGTTAGCAAGTAGGATATTAGGAAGTCCTAAATGGCCAGGTTGTTTTTCAATATATGTATGCTCATTGCAGAGACAGTGTGGCCTTACATATGCATCTGGAGTGGCAACTGCTCATAGTAATTCTCTAGGGTCAGACTCCTAGACAGGGAGGTAACAGAAAAAACTGTGGGATTAGCAATCGATTCTGTAAAACAGCAGATCTCAGGCTCTGATAAATTTGCCCCTACCTACGCTATCTGCCCATCTCTAGTTTATGCTCATTTTCCCTTCTTCTCTCAATCAGTTTTTCTACCTAACTTCTCTTTAAGGGCCAACATAGATACATGGAATTCTATAGACCTAAATGTTCATAATTGCCAGATTCTCTGAGCAGCACCGAAGAATTCACTTCCTTTGATAGGCAGAGACATAAAATGGCCGTTCAATGTTCTCCTGTAGGATGGGGTTGCTGCAGAGTCCAGGGCTCCTGGGTAGGGTTACTACTTGGAGGCAAGGAAAGGGGAGTGCACCTAAGGCTGGAATCACGTGCACCAACGTTCTGATCAAACTGGCATGGAGCTCTCACTGTAAATATGAGTGTCGAGAAGACATTTTGAGACATTCAGAGACAAGCTCCCGAGAACACCATATGGTTGTGGTGGCCATTTTCGTCATTCTTCAGTTTCCGTTTGACTTTCTTAACTCCTATGCTCACTAAAAACCTAGGCCCTCATTAAAAGATGGCTAAACCAGCCTGGCTAACATGGTGAAACCCTGTCTCTACTAAAAAATACAAAAATTCACTGGGCGTGGTGGTGTGCGCCGGGAATCCCAGCTACTCAGGAGGCTGAGGCTCTATGGCCTGGCTGGAGTGCAGTGGCACGATTTTGGCTCACTGCAACCTCCACCTCCCAAGTTCAAGTGATTCTCCTGCCTGAGCCTCCCGAGTAGCAGGAATTACAGGTGCCCACCACCACGCCCAGCTAATTTTTGTATTTTTAGTAGAGATGGGGTTTCGCCATGTTGGCCCGGGTGGTCTCAAACTCCTGACCTCAGGTGGTCCACTTCGTCAGCCTCTCAAAGTGCTGGGATTACAGGCATGAGACATTGTGCCTGGCCTTAAAGACTCATTGATATAATCAGAGTAAAATGCATAGCACAATTCCTGGCATGTAGTAATGCAATACTCAAAACCTCAGCTTTCATCATTATCTGAAAGGCATACAACAGTTACCATGTGCTGGGCATTTTACTAAATATTGAGAACACAAAGGCAAATAAGAAAAGAAATCGTTCCTAGCCTCAACTAGCTCACAATCTAAAAGAGTTTTCCTTTGCACAATTAAGAGGGGCAAACTTAGCCTCAACTAGCTCACAATCTAAAAGAGTTTTCCTTTGCACAATTAAGAGGGGCAAACTTATTTAAATTCTCCTTCTTTGTTATATGAGACAACCGAAGTTCAAAGAAGTTAATAAAATCGTCTAAAAGTTACACAGCTAATAGTGGGCAAAGCCACGATTTGAACCCAAGTCCAAGTTATTATAAAGGGCGTCCACCTGTCTGCTTTCCAATACATTAGTAAGAATCCAGGAGTAAAACTGAAAGAGAAAGGGATTTGGTCACTCATGAGCCTTTGTGTTGCCCCATTATTACAGAAAGTTCAAGAATGAACAGGAAAGATGAGAGGAGCAGACAAAGCTTTGGAAGCCAATGAAGTACAAATGTAAGTGATTAAGGGAGAAGGGTAAACCCATAGCATAAACTAAACATTTAGAAACAATTGTGATACTTAAAAAAAAAAAAGTGTGTTTTATTTTTTTATTTTTATTTTTTAAAATAAGCTAGTACTTGAAAATTACAAAGAATGAGTTATTACCCTATACAGTGAGAACTGAACCTCACTTGCCTGCTGGCCTGGTAAGCTGGGAAGTTTCAAAAGGAGGAAGAATTGGCTGTGGGCTGGCTTGACTCACTGTGCCAGGGTTCCCATGTCTTAGATCCTTACCAGTAAGGGTGACAAGGACAGCTGACACGAAGCATGCACTGTGGGCCCCCATCCCCAGTCCTCTCCACTCAGGAGGATTGTTGCTATTTCCACAGAGACTCCACAGGGGGCTCAGAGCCACTGTGGTTTTCGTTAAAGCCTTTGCTTCTAACTGGAATTTTCTTATTTTCTTTCTCATTCTTTGTAATTTTCAAGTACTAGCTTATTTTTAAAAATAAATAAATAAATAAAACACACTTTTTTTTTTAAGTATCACAATTGTTTCTAAATGTTTAGTTTATGCTATGGGTTTAGCCTTCTCCCTTAATCATTTACATTTGTACCTCATTGGCTTCCAAAGCTTTTTTTCTGATATCTTTAAGACTTGTCGATTATATACTATTTTCTAACTCTTAACCTTTAACTTTATTGTGACTTAATCTCTGTTATTTTAAAGATATTTTAGCATTGGTAAAGTATTAATCGCATGCTATTCTTCTAGTTTTCTGTTATTGCACATAGGCCATCTTTCCTTTACTTGTTTTCTGATTTTTTCCCGTATTTGATTTATGTTTATAAAAACCTACTGAAAGTATGGCCATGGTGGCCATGTTTTCATTTAAAAAAATTCTTTTTGCTTAGGATTGCTTTGGCTATTTGGGCTCTTTTTTGGTTCGATATAAATTTTAAAATATTTTTTCTAGTTTTGTGAAGAGTGTCATTGGTAATTTGATTGGAATAGCATAGAATCTGTAAATTGCTTTGGGAAGTATAGCCATTTGAATGATAGTGATTCCTCCTATCCATGAGCATGGGATATTTTCCATCTGTGTCTTCTCTGATTTCTTTGAGCAGGGTTTTGTAATTCTAGTTATAGAGACTTATCACCTCCCTAGTTAGCCGAATTTCTAGTTATTTTATTTTGTGTTGTGGCAATTGCGAATGGGATTGCCTTTCTTATTTGGCTCTCAGTTTGATTTTTGGTGGTGTATAGGAATGCTAGTAATTTTTGCACATGGACTTTGTATCTTACAACTTTGCTGAAGTTTGTTTTTTAATCAGCTGAGAGAGCTTTTGGGATAAGACTATGGGGTTTTCTAGATATAGAATCATGTCATCTGCAAACAGAGATAGTTTGACTTCCTCTCTTCCTATTTGGATGCCCTTTATTTCTTTCTCTTGCCTGAATGATCTAGCTAGGACTTCCCATACCATGTTGAATAGAAGTGGTGAGAGAGGGCATCCTTGTCTTGTGCTGGTTCTCAAGGGGAATGCTTCCAGCTTTTGCCCATTCAGTATAATGCTGACTGTGGGTTTGTCATAGATGGCTCTTATTATTTTGAGGTATGTTTCTTTAATACCTACTTTATTGAGAGTTTTTAACACAAAGGGACGTTTAGTTTTATCTAAAGCCTTTTCTACATCTGCTGAGATAATCATGTGGTTTTTGTCTTTAGTTCTGTTTATGTGATGAATCACATTTATTAATTTTCATATGTTGAACCAACCTTGCCTCTGGTGATAAAGCCTACTTGATCATGGTGGATTAGGTTTTTAATGTATTGCTGGATTTTGTTTGCACGTGTTTTGTTGACAGCAAAACTGGAGGAATCATGTTACCTGACTTCAAACTATACTACAAGACTACAGTGACCCAAACGGCATGCTACTGGTACAAAAACAGGCACATAGGCCAATGGAACAGAATAAATAGCCCAGAAGTAAAGCAACACAGCCACAACTATATGATCTTTCATTTTATTTTATTTTATTTATTTAGAAACAGAGTCTCGTTTTGTTGCCTGGGCTGGAGTGCAATGGCATGATCTCAGCTCACTGCCAGCTCTGCCTCCCAGGTTCAAGCAATTCTCCTGCCTCAGCCTCCTGAGTAGCTGGGATTACAGGCATCCACCACTACACCCAGCTAATTTTTGTATTTTTAGTAGAGATGGGGTTTCACCATGTTGCCCAGGCTGATCTCAGAACTCCTGACCTCAGGTGATCCACCCACCTTGGACTCCCAAAGTGCTAGGATTACAGGCATAACACGACCAACTGATCTTTGACTAAGCTGACAAAAACAAGCAATGGGAAAGACTCCCTATTCAATAAATGGTGCTAAAAGACAACTAGCTAGCCATATGTAGAAGACTGAAGCTGGATCCCTTCCTTACACCCTATACAAAGATCAACTCAAGATGAATTAAAGACTTAAATGTAAACCCGAAACTGTAAAACCTCTGGAAGATAATCTAGGCAATGCCATCCTAGATATAGGAATGAGTTTAGATTTCATGATAAAGACACCAAAATCAATTGCAACAAAAGCAAAAACTGACAGATAGGATCTAATTAAATTTAAGAGCTTCTGCACAGCAAAAGAAGCTATCAACAGAGTAAACAGACAACCTACCGAATGGGAGAAAATATTTGCAAACTATGCATCTGACAAAGGTCTAGTAGCCAGCATTTATAAGGAACTTAAACAAATCTACAAGAGAAAAACAACCCCATTGAAAAGTGTGCAAAGGACATGGACAGACACTTCTCAAGAGAAGATATACATGCAGCCAAGAAGCATATCAAAAAAAGCTCAAGATCACTGATCATTAGAGAAATGAAAATCAAAACCACAATGAGATACCATCTCACACAAGTCAAAATGACTATTACTAAAAAGTAAAAAAGTAACAGATGCTGGTGAGGTTGTGGAGAAAAGGGAATGCTTATACACTGTTAGTGGGAGTATAAATTAGTTCAACCATTGTGGAAAGCAGTATGGTGATTCCTCAAAGACCTAAAAGCAGAACTACCATTCGATCCAGCAATCTCATTACTGGGTGTATAGCCAGAGGAATATAAAGCATTCTACCATAAAGACACATGCACTCAAATGTTCATTTCAGCACTCTTCAAATAGCAAAGACATGGCATCAACCTAAATGCCTATCAGTGACAGATATGAATAAAGAAAATGTGGGACATATACACCATGGAATATTATGCAGCTATGAAAAAGAAAAAGATCATGTCTTTTGCGGGAACATGGATGGAGCTGGAGGCTATCATCCTTAGGAAACTAACTCAGGAACAGAAAACCACATACAGCATGTTCTCACTTATAGTGAGAGCTAAATGATAAGAACTTATGAAGAAAAAGAAGGAACAGCAGACACTGAGGTCTACTTAAGAAGGTGGGTAGGAGGAAGGAGAGGAGCAAAAAGGATAACTACTGTGTGCTGAGCTTAGTATCTGGCTGGTGTAATGATATGTAAACAACCCTCATGATATAAACCTTCACATGGACCCCCAAACCTAGAATAACAATCTTTTAAAAAGGAAAAGAAACTTTCACACATTGGGCTCTTTTCAGATGTTAGGGTCCAGAGCAAGCAGACCAAGCCCTGCTCCCATAGAACCTGCCAGTGAGTGAGATCCAAGAGCCTGATAGTCAATGGACTTTGGTGAGGATTAACTTGCAGTCTTCTGGATCTCTGTGGGAGGGGGTTTGTAGAGGCCATTGGTCAGTCTAGGGTGGCCTTTTGGGAGGGCATCAGAGGGGCAACAGGACTAATAAGGCCCATTGATGATGTGCTGTCTCTGCTCTTACCTACTGGTGGGCTCCATGGAAGCAGAGCTCAGTCTGTGGCTGGACCCTAAATCTGAAATACATTAAATGGATGCGTGTTTCAACTTGAACTGTTGACATGTTGGGCTGGCTACTTTGCTGGAGGCTATGCCATGCCTGTGTTTAGCCACAGCCCTGAACACTGCTCTCTACATGTCATTAGCAATTCCCTTTCAGACATTGTAAAATGTCCCCTTGGCAACAAAACCAACTCTGGTTGAGAACCTCGGCTTTAATACTTACAATCATCTTTCCTAATGGGCAAGGCTGCTATTCTTACTCTTCATTTTATAATAAAGCAAGCTCAGGCTGAGAGGCTATGATTTCCCCAAAGTCACACAGAGTGGCAGAATGGTCCAGGTGACTAGATTTCCTAACTCCAAATCCAGTTCTCATTTCAACACTTGATGTCAGCACTTCATACCTGACAAATGGCCAGGAGATTGTCCTCAGAACAAGACGAGGCAGACTTCGCTTTACAGTGTGCACCCTGGACTGCATCACCCCTGGAGGCTGTGCCCGTGAAGTCAGCGCTTCTGCCAGTGAGGTTGCTGCTGATGTAGACAGACTCAGTGGGCTCTGATATTGCACAGATTAAAGGAGGGGAAAGGTCCTTAGCCTCCCTAAAATTGTTTCCAATGATGGGCTCTGGACTAGAGGATAAGTTGACTTTTAATCAGAAAAACAGTTAACTCAGCACTGGAATAGCCCCCTCCAAGTCTTTGACATCATCCTCACTCTCATTCCAAATCTCCTTAAGACAGAGTGTCTTAGACAGCTAACTGGGCCAGGATGCAGCAAAATTAACTCAGCTGTATTGATTAAGAGAGGAGATGCAGGCTAGTGGCAAGTATAGCTCCCAAGAATCAAACTGATGACCTATTGAGATCCAAGCAGGAAGCTGGCCATAGGAGTTGCTCAATGCAAGTGCAGTGTCTCCTATCAAGCACAGAGAACAACAGTGGTGGGTGTCCTGAAAGAAAGGAGTCTACCTAGGGGCTCTGTTTGCAAGTAGGAGGACTCAGCCCCATGCAGAGTCCAGTTCCTGAAAGGAGGAACCAATAAAGCACACCAGGATGCCTAACCCAGGATGAAACTAGGGGACCAGGTTAGGAAATGGAATCAATACTATTAAAGAAGTGAACTTCAGAACAAAGCAGAGAGCTGTCTCATGGCCAAGCTACCCAATCAAAGTTAAGTAAAAAGCAAAGGCCATGTGATGCAGAGCTCACAGCGTGCAGGACAGAAATTGGTAATACTAATCCCTCCTGTCTCAGAGGAGCGTGGTCTTGGAAGCTGTAGGGAGAATGAAGGAGATCCACCAGGTGTATGACTCACAGGCCAGGAGCCAAACAGGTTTTAGGAAAACGCTTTAGCCTCTTTGGATCTCACTGAATTTGAGAGTCTCCTAATGAAAAAAAAAAAAAAAAAAAAAAAAAAAAAAAAAAAAAAAAGTAGTTGGATGTAGTGGCGAATAATTTGGAAAAAAG
>CAUYLG010071353.1:0-15949 GCA_963573385.1 Cacajao melanocephalus | reverse complement strand
TGAACCATTTGGTTTGCCTGGGACTGAGGGGTTTCCTGGCATGCAGGACTTTCAGTGTTAAAAGTGGGACACTGAAGCCAGGCTCACGCCTGTAATCCTAGCACTTTGGGAGGCCGAGGTGGGCAGATCACCTGAGGTCAGAAGTTCAAGACCAGCCTGGCCAACATGGCTAAATCCTGTCTCTACTAAAAATACAAAAATTAGCCGGGTGTGGTGGCATGCACCTGTAATCCCAGCTACTCAGGAGGGTGAGGCAAGAGAATTGCTTGAACCCAGGAGGCAGAGATTGCAGTGAACCACTGCACTCCAACCTGGGCAACAAAGCAAGACTTCATATAAAAAAAAAAAAAAAAAGGGTGGGATGCTGCTGGGTAAATCGTGATGGTTGGACAGGCTTCATGCAATGTGTCTTGCAGAAATGAACACTAATCATTGCAACAACCCAGCAAGGAACTGAAGCCTCAGAAAGGCCAAAGAAAACTTTGAAAGCTGAAGACGGAGATTAGGATGGGACTAGGCTTGTCCGTCTCCAAAGAATGCACTCTTGGCAACTTTGATCTTTTGGCTATTTCTTTGTTTCCTTAGTCATCTCTTGGGACAGGATCCTTGGGCAAATGGCTTATTGGTGTGCATTTTCTGGTCAAAACTTCTAGCACCAAGCCCACAAGTCAAATCTGACCTTAGATTCTAAACACCCCTGATTGTACTCATCACCTTAAAAAAATTCCAGAAACATTTATTTACTTGACTTTCTTATCAGCTATTAGATTGTTCTTTTTTTATTTTTCTTTTCTTTTTTTATTTTTATTTTTTTGAGACAAAGTCTCCCTCTGTCACCCAAGCTAGAGTTCAGTGGTGCAATCTCGTCTCACTGCAACCCCCACCTCCCAGGACTCAGGTGATTCTCCCACCTCAGCATCCCAAGTAGCTGAGAATACAGACACATATGACCACATCTGGCTAATTTTTGTTTTTTTGTAGAGATAGGATTTCACTATGTTGCCCAGGCTGGTCTTACACTCCTGAGCTCAAGCAATCCACCTGCCTCCACCTCCCTAAGTGTTTTGGAAGGCCAAGGGGGAAGATCGCTTGAGCTCAGGAGTTGGAGACCAGCCTGAACAACAAAGCAAGACCTTGTTTCTATTAAAAAAATAATAATTTTGTGTGTTTGTCAGGGGGGGGCAGAGTCTCATTCTGTTGCCCAGGCTGGAGTACAGTGGCACGATCTCCGCTCACTGCAACCTCTGCCTCCTGGGTTCAAGTGATTCTCCTGCCTCGGCTTCCTGAGTAGCTGGAATTACAGGTGCACATGACCATGTCTGGCTAATTTTTGTATTTTTGGTAGAGCTGGGTTTTCACCATGTTGGCCAGGCTGGTCTCGAACTCCTGACCTCAAGAGATCCTCCCATCTCGGCCTCCCAAAGCACTGGGATTACAGGAATGAGCCACTGCACCTGGTCAAAATAATTTTTTTTGATTAGTTGGGTTTAATGGTGCACGCCTACAGTTCAGCTACTTGGGAGACTGAGGCAGGAGGATCCATTGAGCCCAGGAGTCTGAGGCTGCAGTGAGCTATAATCATGCCGCTGCACTCCAGTCAGGGCAACAGAGCCAGTCCCTCCATCAGAAACAAATGAACAGGGTGGACGTGGTTGCTCAAGCCTATAATCCCAGCACTTTGAGAGGGTGATGTAGCGAATCATCTGAGGTCAGGAGTTCTAGACCAGCCTGGCCAACATGGCGAAACCTTGCCTCTACTAAAAATACAAAAGTTAGCTGGGTGTGGTGGTGAGTGTCTGTAATCCCAGCTACTTGGGAGGCTGAGGCAGGAGAATCACTTCAACCCCAGAGGTGGAGGTTGCAGAGAACAGAGATTGCACAACTGCACTCCAGCCTGAGCAACAGAGTGAGATTCTGTTTCAAAAAAAAAAAATGTATGTATATATACATATACAAACATATATATTTGTGGGCCCAGCACAGTGGCTCATGTTTATAGTCCCAGTAACTTGGTAGACTGAGGTAGAGGATTGCTTGAGCAAGGGAGGTCAAGCCTGCAGGAAGCAATCATTGTGCCAGTATACTCCAGCCTTGGCTACAGAGTGAGACCCTGTCTCAAAATAAAAATAATTCATAGAATTGGTAAACAAGTGGCTCATGCCTGTAATCCAAGCACTTTGGAGGCCAAGGCAGGAGGATCACCTGAGGTTGGGAGTTCAAGACCAGCCTGACCAACATGGTGAGACCCTGTCTTTAAAAAAAAAAAAAAAAATTGGTAAACAAATGACTGAATAAGAAAATAGTTATTTCTAGGTGGTACAATTAATGAGGAGTTTCTTTTCTTTTTGGCCATCTAGATGTCTCAATTATCCTAATTTTCTAAATTTTCTACAGAGATTTTTTTTTTTTTTTTTTTTTGAGGCAGAGTCTTGCTTTGTTGCCCAGGCTGGAGTGCAGTGAGAGATCTTGGCTCACTGCAACCTCCGCCTTCTGGGTTCAAGCGATTGTCCTGCCTTAACCTCTTGAGTAGCTGGGACTATAGACACACGCCACCACACCCAGCTAATTTTTTGTATTTTTAGTAGAGATGAGGTTTCATCATGTTAGCCATGATGGTCTCAATCTCCTGACCTCGTGATCCACCCACCTCGGCCTCCCAAAGTGCTGGGATTACAGGCGTGAGTCATCGCCCCTGGCCAATGAACGTATATTTCTTAACGGGGAATCTTTACATTGTTTCTTTGGCAAATAAATACATAAATAAATGAATAAAAAGATCCCAAACGTGGGTTTTCTAGACAGGGTTTGCAGAAAAAGAGGCGTGACTGGGTTCCCCGGGATCTGATGGGTTGGGGGGACAGAGAGTTCCCCTACGAGAAGCCAGAGCTCCACCAGCCTGGCATTTTGTTCTTTGGGTCACAACACACTTTTTTTTTTTTTTTTTTTTTTTTTTTTGCCCTGGTATCTCTGCTGGGTTAAGGAAGGAAGTCCCAGGAGAGTATTTCATGGACTTTAAATGATTCATAAGGCGCTTTCCTCTTCCAGTGGAGGCGAGGCCTGGGTGTCGGCTGTCTTTGCCGCGTTGCAGTGGAGGTGGTGCAGGTCCCACCCCCGCCCTCAGCCGCAGCCCACCCACCCCTGACCGGGGGTCGAGGGGAGCCGTGAGAGGCAACCCCCTTCCGTATGAGCTGGCTCCTGTATTCAAATCCCAATTCTGCAGCCTCAGCCCACTCCATCCAGCTCTGTGGATGCTGACTAGGAAGGGAACAGATAAAGCCAATTTAGTTGTCCTTTCTTTGTTCCCGTGACCTTGAGGCAGTTAACTCAGCGGAGCTCGCGGTGCGGGAAGCTCGGCAGAGCTCTGGAATGAAAGGCAGGAGACCTTGGGGGGCTCTTGGAGCCTGCACTCTTTCGTTCTGCTTTGGTCACCATAGTGACTTCTGTCTGAAGCCTCAACCCTGCGGTTATTGCTCGATATTCATTCATAATAAGGCCACCCCTGAGTTTTCTGCCCACTAGGGGACCGAGTACCACGTGCATTGAAGTCACAAGGCTGAGGCGCCGGGGCCTTTAAACACTGCGTGTCCTAGGGAGGGTGGGGCAGGCCTACGCCGGGCACAGCTCAAGTGTCAAAGCCGGGAAGGAATTCACGTCCCATCTGGTCCTGTTCCCTCAGTTCACAGAGAAGGGACTTTGCCCACGATTTCTCAGCCCTTCCGAGGGACAGCAGGGACTAGAACTGGCGCTCTCGTCTCCTGGCCTAGTGCTCACTGCATTCCATCACTCTCCTGGGCCAGGTTTTCTAATTTCTTGAACTTTTGGGCTAAGCACAGGGCTCACAGTTTCCACAATTGTCACTAAAGGTGATGGGAATTTATGGTAATCAGCTCATAAACCCCTAGTGAAAGGCCTGAACTAGATAGAACTCCTTTAGCCAGTCAAAAGACTTCTAGTTCCGGTACAGATTTGCAAGTAAATTAGTTCATTTAATCCTCAAAATCACTCTGTAAGGTGACTATTATTACTCCTTTTTAAAGTGAGAAACCTGGGACTTCACCGTGTGTTTGAATAGAACAACCTGGAGTCAGAAGTGAAATGAAACTTCACTACAGCCCCGGGGGCAGAGCAAGATTCCATCTCAAAAAAAAGAAAGAAAAAAAAAAAGCCAGGCATGGTGGCTCACGCCTGTAATCCCAGCACTTTGGGAGGCCGACACTGGCGGATGACCTGAGATCAGGAGTCCGAGACCAGCCTGACCAACATGGAGAAACCCCCTCTCTACTAAAAATACAAAATTAGTGGAGCGTGGTGGCGCATGCCTGTAATCTCAGCTACTTGAGAAGCTGAGGCAGAACAGTTTGAATCCGGGAGGCGGAGGTTGAGGGGTGAGGTTAGATTGTGCCATTGCACTCCAGCGTGGGCAACAACAGCGAGACTCCATCTCAAAAAAAAGAGAGGTGAATGTGAATCATGTGTATCCTAACTCTGCAATTTACTAATGGTAAAGAATTGCCTAAGAACTCATTAATAAAGGCACTGCCTTCCGACTCAGGGAGATCAAGTCCTGCCATTTCCTTGCTGTGTGACTTTGGATAGGATTCTTAACTTCTCTGAGCCTGTTTTGCTCCAGCTGTAAAAACAGCATAACAATAGAACCGGCCGGGCACAGTGGCTCATGCCTGTAATCCTAGCACTCTAGGAGGCCGAGGTGGGTTGATCACCTGAGGTCAGGAGTTCAAGACCAGCCTGGCCATCATGGTGAAACTCCATCTTTTAAAAAATAAAAAAAATAAAAAATAAATAAATTTTAAAAAAAACAATAGAACCTACTTCATAAGGTCATTGTAAAGGTTAAATAGTGTGTGTAAATCACTTAGCAGTGTGCCTGGCACTTCATAAGTGGATTATATTATTTCAATATTTAAAAGTAAAAGACAAAAAGAGAAAGTCTGCATCCCAGTGCCAGACTCACCCAGAGCCTAAGGTCTTTCTTTTTGTCAGCCTAGGAACCAAGTGCTTGGAAAAAAAGGACATTCCGAGTGAGTAAACTGAATTTGAAAGATTATTTTCATAACTTGATTTTTGGGTTTTTTTGTAATTTTTTGTTGTTGTTGTTTTGTTTTTATGAGATGAAGTCTTGCTCTGTAACCCAGGCTGGAATGCAGTGGTATGATCTCGGCTCACTGCAACTTCCACCTCCCAGGTTCAAGTGATTCTCCTTCCTCAGCCTCCAGAGTAGCTGAGATTACAGGCATGTGTCACTGCACCCGGCTAATTTTTTATATTTTCAGTAGAGCTGGGGTTTCACCATGATGGTCAGGCTGGTCTTGAACTCCCTACCTCATGTAATCCGCCCAACTTAGCCTCCCAAAGTGCTAGGATTACAGGCATGAGCCACCGCGCCCAGAGATTTTTAAGTTTATAAGAGACTCAAAACAAGAAAGGAAAGGAAATAGTTGAGTCAGTGTCTTTCTTTAGCTTAGCTGTCAATAACTTCCAGAGCTAAGCTGCCCGACACGATGTCCACCAGCTCTGTGTGGGAATCGAACACATAAAATGTTTCTGTTCAAAATGACATGTTCTGTAAGTATAAAGCACACACCAGATCTTAAAGACTTAGTGGCAGAAAAATATTTTGAAATATCTCATTGGCCTTGGTGGGGTGGCTCACACCTGTAGTCCCAACACTATGAGAAGCCAAGCCAGGTGGATCGCTTGATCTCAGAAGTTCAAGTCCAGCCTGGGCAACATGGCGAAACCCCTTCTCTACAAAAAATACAGAAAAAATTACCTGGGAATAGTGGCACACAAGTCCTGGCTACTTGCAGGGCTGAGGCAGAAGGATGGTTTGAGTCCAGAAGGTCAAGGCTTCAGTGAGCAGTGTTTGTGACACTGCACTCCAGCCTGGACAACAGAGCAAGACCCTGTCTCAAAAACAAAACAGAACAGGCCAGGCACGGTGGCTCACGCCTATAATCCTAGCACTTCGAGAGTCCGAGGCAGGTGGATCACCCAAGGCCAGGAGTTTGAGACTAGCCTGGCCAACTTGTCAAAACCCCATCTCTACTAAAAATACAAAAGTTAGCCGGATATGGTGGCGGGTGCCTGTAATCCCAGCTACTCAGGAGGCTGAGGCAGGAGAATCACTTGAACCCTGGAGACGGAGGTTGCAGTGAGCAGAGATCGTGC
The DNA here is from genome assembly GCA_963573385.1 of Cacajao melanocephalus. Classification (NCBI taxonomy): domain Eukaryota; kingdom Metazoa; phylum Chordata; class Mammalia; order Primates; family Pitheciidae; genus Cacajao; species Cacajao melanocephalus. Next base: position 9,760 of record CAUYLG010071353.1, on the reverse strand, counting down.
CACTGCATTCTAGCCTGAGCGATAGAGCCAGACTCTGTCTCAAAAAAAAAAAAAAAGAGAGAAAGGAAAATCTGATTCTAGCTCAGCCAGCCTGTGTCGGCCACCTCTGCACTTCTCTCCTCCACGTCCAGCCTTTCTCCTTACTTCTGACAGCACTTTTGTCTGGAAGGTATTGTTTATCTACATTTTGTTTCTGAAGGACAAGCTTGGGAATGCCAACTCTTCATTTTGCCAGGTAAGGTCAGCAAAACCCCCCTATTATTGTGTACTATTGTTATTTTATTAAAAAGATTACTTTTTTTCTTTTTTTTCTCTTTGAACAGGAGTCTGACTTTGTTGCCCAGGCTGGAGTACAGTGGTGAGATCTTGGCTCACTGCAGCCTCCGCCTCCCGGGTTCAGGCAATTCTCCTGCTTCAGCTTCCTGAGTAGCTGGCACCTACCACCACGCCCAGCTAATTTTGTATTTTGATAGAAACGAGGTTTCACCATGTTGGCGAAGTTGGTCTCAAACTCCTGACCTCAGGTGATTCGCCCGCCTCTACCTCCCAAAGTGCTGGGATTACAGGCATGAGCCACCGCGCCTGGCCAAAAAATTACTTTTAATACTAATAAAATTTAAAAGTGTAGCTATGTAAAACAGTGTTTTGCCCAAATAAGAGCAGTTGACATTTCCTAAGAACTTACTACCCTGCAGGTACTGGGCTAATGTATGCTTTGTCCTATTTGGTTCTGTATAACCCATGAGGCCAGTGCTATTATCTCCATTTAACAGATGAGGAAACTGAGGCTCTGAGAGCCACTTGGCTAATAATCGGGGGCTGTGGGATTTGTACCCACATCTGACTAAGGCCTATTCTCTTTAAATTCTGCCTCCCCATAATTGCCCCAGAGAGCGATTGCAGTTTGCATTTGGGTAAAAATTTGATAAGATTTTAATTTTTGTAGAATCTTATTACAGATTCATATCCTTTCCTCACCCTCCCCACCCCACTCTGTTCTTGAATTTGGGAAAAGGTAATTACAGTTGAAGTGACACAAGTACTTAAAAGGAAATCAACATATCTGCCTTCATTCTGCATGAATATGGAAGAGAGATTTCCATTTAACCACCTTTCTCATTTTCTCTTCTGATGGGAAATGTCAGGAAGCTCTGGTGCTTGAACCCAGCCCTTAGAGAAACTATACAAAACTCCAGTGCCCCACATTCGGTGGAGGCCAAGGCTATATATACTAGGGCCACTCCAAGGCTTCATCTGCATCTTCCAGGCAGTGCTCAAGGCCCTGGGAGACCAGGGTCTGCCAAGGGGTTACCACTCCACTACCTCCTCTTTCCCACAGGACAGAGGATGTAGGACTGAGCTTCCCATATCTGAGTTACAATGTATTATGTATGTATTTATTTTGAAACAAAGTCTTACTTTGCTGCCCAGGCTAATTTTCAAATTTTTTTCTGTAGAGATGGGGTCTCACAGCCAAGCACAGTGGCTCATGCCTGTAATCACAGCACTTTGGGAGGCTGAGGTGGGCGGATCATTTGAGGTCAGGAGTTGGAGACCAGCCTAACCAACAGGGTGAAACTCATCACTATTTAAAATACAAAAAATTAGCCAAGTGTTGTGGCACGTGCTGTAGTCCCAGCTACTCGGGAGGCTGAGGCAGGAGAATCCCTTGAACCTGGGAGGCAGAGGTTGCAGTGGGCTGAGATTATGCCACTGCATTCCAGCCTGGATGACAGAGTGAGACTCTGTCTCAAAAACAAACAAACATTAACAGACAAAAATGAGGTCTCAGTGTGTTGCTCAGGCTGGCCTCAAATTCTTGAGTTCAAGCAATCCTCCTGCCTCAGCCTCCCAAAATGTTGGGATTATAGGCGTGAGCCATTACACAGTTAATTTCTGACTTGTCCACCTCCTGGCTGGCTTTCAGAAGCTCACCCCTCACAGAGATCATGTCAGAATTCTTTTTTTGAGACAGTGTCTCACTCTGTTGCCCAGACTGAAGTGCAGTGGCATGATCATAGCTCACTGCAGCCTTGAACTTCTGGGCTCAAGAGATCCTCCCACCTCAGCCTCCTGGGTAGCAAGAACTACAGGTGTGTGTCACCAAGCCCAGTCAAAAGATCATGCCTGAATTCTTTTCTTTTCTTTTTCCTGAGACGGAGTCTCACTCTGTTGCCCTGGCTGGAGTGTAGTGGCGTGATCTCAGCTCACTGCAACCTCTGTCTCCCTGGTTCAAGCAATTCTCCTACCTTAGCTTCCCAAGTAGCTGGGATTGCAGGCATGCACCACTATGCTTGACTAATTTTTGTATTTTCAGTAGAGTTGGGGTTTCCCACGTTGGTCAGGCTGGTCTGCCTGCCTCGGTCTCCCAAAGTGCTGGGATTACAGGTGTGAGCCACCAAATATGGGTCCCAGTAAGGTGAGATGAACTTTCTCCCTCAAACATCTTCAATGTGATATTTCCCTTTGGAAAAGCAATTTGATCAATATGTAGAAAGACATTGATTTTTCAATTGCAATTCTAAGGAAGTCATTGAAAAAAGACTTTATGCATAAAGATTTATATCACTGTGTACTTTATTAAAGCAGGAATAACAGGAACAACCTAAATTTCACCAGTAAGGATTGGTAAATAAATTACAGTTTAGCTGCTCAGTGGTATATTATGCAATAATTGGAAGTTAAGTTTAGGCTGGGCATGGTGGTTCATGCTATAATCCCAGCACTTTGGGAATCCAAGGCAGGAGGATCACTTGAGTTTAGGAGTTTAAGACCAGCCTGGGTAACACAGTGAAACCCTGTCCCTGCTGGGCACGGTGGCGCATGCCTATAGTCCCAGCTACTCGGGAGGCTGAGGTGGGAGGATCGCTTGAGCCCAGGAGTTCTGGCCTGTAGTGCGCTTTGCCGATCCAGTGTCCACACTAAGTTCAGCATCAGTATGGTGAACTCCCGGGAGCCGGGGACCACCAGGGTGCCTAAGGAGGGGTGAACCGGCCCAGGTGAACCGGCCCAGGTCGGAAACGGAGCAGGTCAAAACTCCTGTGCTGATCAGTAGTGGGATCACGCCTGTGAATAGCCACTGCACTACAGCCTGGGCAACATAGTGAGACCCCGTCTCTAAAAAAAAAAATAAATAAACAAAACAAAACAAAAAAGAAACCCTGTCCCTACAAAATATATTTTTTTAAGTTGTCATTATATAAATTTACATTAACATGAAAAAATGCTTATCATATAAGGCTAAAAGAATAGAAAGTATTGGCCGGGCGCGGTGGCTCACGCCTGTAATCCTAGCACTTTGGGAGGTCAAGGTGGGTGGATCACATGAGGTCAGGAGTTCAAGACCTGCCTGGCCATCATGGTGAAACCCCATCTTTATAAAAAAAAAAAAATTTTTAAAGAATAGAAAGTATTACAATGTTTAAAAAGCATTAAGAAATCCTAAGAATAGGCTGGGCATGGTGGCTCACACCTGTAATTCCAGCACTTTGGGAGGCTGAGGAGGGAAGATGACAAGGTCAGGAGATCAAGACTATCCTGGCCAACATGATGAAACCTCATTTCTACCTAAAAAAAAAAAAATTGGCTGGGCGCGGTGGCTCGCGCCTATAATCCCAGCACTTTAGGAGGCCGAGGCAGGTGATCACTTGAGGTCAGGAGTTCGAAACCAGCCTGTCCAATATGGCAAAACCCCATCTCCAAAAAAAAAAAATTGGACACATCTTTGTAGCAATGTGTAAGAAAAAAAATTTTTTTTAAAAGAGGTCGGACCTGGTGGCTCACGCCTGTAATCCAAGCACTTTAGAGGCCAAGGCGGGTGGATCACCTGAGGCTGGGACTTCAAGACCAGCCTGACCAACATGGTGAAACCCTGTCTTAAAAAAAAAAAAAAAAAAAAAGAAATCCTAGGAATAAATACCATAAAATTTTAATAATAATGGCCATATTTGAATGATAGAAATAGAAGCCTTTTTTTTTTTTTTTTTTTTTTTTTTTGGAGTATCTCGATTTCAACCAGGCTGGGGTGCAGTGGCATGATCCCGACTCACTGCAACCTCCATCTCCCAGGTTCAAGCAATTCTCCTGCCTCAGCCTCCTGAGTAGCTGGGATTACAGGCACCCGCCACTACGCCCGGCTAATTTTTTGCATTTTTAGTAGAGACAGGGTTTCACCATGTTGGCCAGGCTGGCCTTGAACTCCTGACCTCATGATCCACCTGCCTCGGCCTCCCAAAGTGCTAGGATTACAGGAGTGAGCCATTGCACCCGGCCTCTTTTTTGTTTTTTCTTTCTTCTTTTTTTTTTTTTTGACATGGAGTCTCTCTGTGGCTGCCAGGCTGGAGTGCAGTGGCACAATCTCAGCTCACTGCAACCTCCACTTCCCTGGTTCAAGAAATTCTCCTGCCTCAGCCTCCCGAGCAGCTGGGATTACAGGCACCTACCACCACCCCCAGCTCATTTTAAAAAAAATTTTTAGTAGAGATGGGGTTTCACCATGTTGGCCAGGCTGGTTTCAAATACCTGACCTCAAATGATCTGCCTGCCTAGGCCTCTCAGAGTGCTGGGATTACAGATGTGAGCCACTGCGCCTGTCCATAAGTCTTAATTAGTTGTATGCTTAACTGTTCCTACTGTATACCTTCTCTACTTCCTCCTACTCTGCATCTAGAGCAATGTCTGGCACTCAGCAGTACTCAATAATTGTAGAAGAGGCTGGGCGAGGTGGCTCATGCCTGTCATCCCAGCACTTTGGGTGGCCAAACTAGGTAGATTACCTGAAGTCAGGAGTTTGAGACCTGCCTGGCCAACAGAGTAAAATCTCATCTCTATTAAAAATACAAAAATTAGCCTGGTTTGCAGGCGGGCACACGTAATGCCAGCTACTCGGGAGGTTGAGGCAAGAGAATCTTTTTTTTTTTTCTTTTAAAGACGGGGTTTCACCGTGTTGGTCAGGCTGGTCTTGAACTCCCGATCTCAGGTGATCTGCCCGCCTTGACCTCCAAAGTGCTTGGATTACAGGCATGAGCCACCATGCCCTGCCAAGAGAATCTCTTAAACCTGGGAAGCAGAGGTTGCCATGAGATAAAAGCACGCCACTGCACTCCAGCCTGTGCAACAGAGAGAGAATCTGTCTCAAAAAAAAAAAAATTTAAAAAGAAACATAATTGTAAAAGAAATGAATTTACTGTGGCAGGGCACGGTGGCTCACACCTGCAATCCTAGCACTTTGGGAAGCTGAGATGGGTAGATCACCTGAGATCAGGAATTCGAGACCAGTCTGACCAACATGGAGAAACTCCCCTACATCCCACTAAAAGTACTAAATTAGCCAGGTGTGGTGGCGCATGCCTATAATCCCAGCTACTTGGGAGGCTGAGGCAGGAGAATCACTTGAACCCAGGAGGTGGAGGTTGCGGTGAGCTGAGATTGTGCCATTGCACTCCAGCCTGGGGAACAAGAGAGAAACGCCCTATCAAAAAAAAAAAAAAGAGTGAGACTCCTTTGCAAAAAAAGAAATACATTTACTCAGGTTTTGTTTGTTTGTTTGTTTTGAGACAGAGTCTCCTCTGTCACCCAGGCTGGACTGCAATGGCAAAATGTCAGCTCACTGCAGCCTCCACTTCCCAGGTTCAAGTGATTCTCCTGCCTAAGCCTCCCAAGTAGTTGGGATTACAGGTACCCACCACCATGCCCGGCTAATTTTTGTATTTTTAGTAGAGACGGGGTTTCACCATGTTAGTCAGGCTGGTCTCAAACTCCTGACCTCAAGTGATCCACCCTCCTTGGCCTCCCAATGTGCGGGAATTACAGGCATCAGCCACCACACCCAGCCAAATTTACTCTCACCCTGACATTCCTTTAAGGCCAAAGTGCTATCATATTCTCTTAGAATCATATAAGTCTCTTATCATATAAGTCCAAAGTGTTATCATACTCTCTTAGAATCAGTAGTTCAAGTCCAGGCACGATGGGTCATACCTGTAATCCCAGCACTTTGAGAGGCCGAAGTGGGCAGATCATGAGGTCAAGAGATTGAGACCATTCTGGCCAACATGGTGAAACCTTGTCTCTACTAAAAACACAAAAAATTAGCTGGGCATGGTGGCGCATGCCTGTAGTCCCAGGGACTGTGGAGGCTGAGGCAGGAGAATCGCTTGAACCTGGGAGGTGGAGTTTGCAGTGAGTCAAGATGAACTCCAGCCTGTTGACACTGCACTCCAGCCCAGTTATCTCACTTAATTGTTACAACAGTCTAATACTCATTTCACAGATGAAGAAGCCAAGGCATAGAAAGACAAAGTGGTCACTTAGTTTTTTTTTTCTTTTAAAAAATTTTTGCCGGCCGGGCGGGGTGGCTCATGCCTGTAATCCCAGCACTTTAGGAAGCTGAGGCAAGTGGATCACCTGAGGTCAGGAGTTCAAGACCAGCCTGACCAACATGGAGAAACCATGCCTTTATTTAAAAAAGAAAAAAGATTTCCTCAGGCTGGGCACAGTGGCTCACACCTGTAATCCCAGCACTTTGGGAGGCTGAGGCAGGTGGATCACCTGAGGTCAAATTCGCTGGGCATGGTGATGGGCACCTGTAATCCCAGCTACTCAGTAGGCTGAGGCAGGAGAATCGCTTGAACCTGGGAGGTGGAGGTTGCAGTGAGCCAAGACCACGCCACTGCACTGTGCAACAGAGGGAAACTCTATCTCAAAAAAAAAAAAATTAGCCAGGTGTGGTGGCAGGTGCCTGTAGTCCCAGCTGCTCAGGAGGCTGAGGTGGGAGGATCACTTGAGCCCAGGGAGAGTGAAGCTGCAATGAGCCATGATTGCACCACTACACTCCAGCTGAGACCCTGTCTCAAAAAAACAAAAAAAAAGACAAAAAAGAAATATTTTATGAAGATTAAATGATCTGAAACAATCAACCACAATGCATCATACCTGGCTGACAGCCGGCATAAAACAGATTTGTTTCCTTTTCCTTTCTTTAATTAATCGCTCTCTCTTTCTCTTTATCTCAGTCTGAAGGGTCTTCTAATAAGGCTCTAGCTTTTTCCAGCTAACATTCTCCAGCTGATGTGCAAAGCAGCCATGACCTTTGCTCACATCTGCCTCCTCCCACACCAGACACTTCTTCCTGTCTATTTCTAGCTCAGTGTTCACCAAAGTCCTTTCTGCTTTTCCAAGGTAGCTAGGATACAGGCTTGTTAGGCCTGGCTCCCAAATTCCCTGATGTGGCCAAGGCAAGGCCTTAGACAAGTGGACACAGGGGAAGCTGAAAAGAACACAAGCAATAGAAAAAAATGTATACTGAGAATAGGGGTAAGGCTCACAAAACCCTGTGCCATGACAGTAGTTCAGAAGCAGAAAGATGAACCGGTCAGGTTGGGGAAACCTGAACCAAGTCCCAGTGGGGAGGGCCAGGGTACAGGGGAGGAGGGAATTAGCAGCAACCGATACCCTTTGAGCAAAGCTAGATTAGGTTTCTTTTTTGTTTCTTTCTTTCTTTTTTATTTTATTTAAAGACAAGTTCTCACTGTATTGCCCAGGCTAGTCTCAAATTCTAGACTCAAGCAATCCTCTCGCTTCAGCCTCCTAAAGTGCTGGGATTATACGCGTGAGACATGTTGGTTGCTTGCTTTCTCTTTCTCTCTTTCCCTTCCCCAATCTCTTTTTCTCTTTCCCTCTTTCCCTTCCTTCCTTTCTTTCTAGATATAGGTCAGGCTTTTGTTTGTTTTTCTTTTCTTTTCTTTTTTTTTTTTTTTGAAATGGAGTTTCGCTCTTGTTATCCAGGCTGGAGTGCAATGGTGCGATCTCGGCTCACTGCAACCTCCACCTCCCGGATTCAAGCAATTCTCCTGCCTCAGCCTCCTGAGTAGCTGGAACTACAGGTGCGCACCACCATGCCCAGCTAATTTTTGTATTTTTAGTAGAGACGGGGTTTCACCTTGTTGACCAGGATGGTCTCGATCTCTTGATCTCGTGATCCACCCAACTCAGCCTCCCAAAGTGCTGGGATTATAAGTGTGAGCCACCACGCCTGGCCTTGTTTGTTTGTTTCTTTGAGATGGGAATCTCACTCTGTCGCCCAGGCTGGAGTGCAGTGGTGCAATCTTGGTTCACTGTAACCTCCGCCTCCCAGGTTCAAGCGATTCTCCTGCCTCAGCCTCCTGAGTAACTGGGACTATAGGTGCGCACCACCACACCCAGCTAATTTTTGTATTTTTAGTAGAGATGAGATTTTACCATATTGGCCAGGCTGGTCTCGAACACCTGACCTCAAGTGATCCACTTGCCTTGGCCTCCCAAAGTGCTGAGATTACAGGTGTGAACCACCATGCCCTGCCAGTATTTCTTTTCTTTTCTTTTTTTTTTTTGAGACGGAGTCTCGCTCTGTCACCAGGCTGCAGTGCAGTGGCGTGATCTCAGCTCGCTGCAGCCTCCGCCTCCCAGGTTCAAGCCATTCTCCTGCCTCAGCCTCCTCAGTAGCTGGGATTACAGGCAAGCGCCACCATGCCCAACTAATTTTTGTATTTTTGGTAGAGACAGGGTTTCACCATGTTGGCCAGGATGGTCTCCATCTCCTGACCTCGAGATCCGCCACCTCGGCCTCCCAAAGTGCTGGGATTACAGACGTGAGCCACTGTACCCTGCCTGGCCAGTAATTTTTTTCTCTCCCCATCCCTGCCCTGGCCAGTATTTTTTAAAGGACTGAATAATTTGGGACCTCAGGTGACCTGAGTATTAACTGGGATCCATGACAGGCTAGGAAGGACATTGTCTGGTAGGGGCATGCTGTTGCAGCATCTTTAAGCACAGGAAAAATTAGAATACAATGTACTTTCCCATGGGTCTTTGGGAGAGGGTAAACTTCCTATTTAGCAATGCAAGCAACCGGCAGAGCCTTCCCTGCTGGGGTAATGGACCACTTGACTTCTGAATTCACTTTCCCAATCAGTGAGAAGGGAAAGTGGGCACAGGGAGAATGTCCAGATATCTAAGTTCAAATGTCCTTATTTATAGGCAGGACACCTGATTATGTTTTTCTTCTTTGTTCTTCTGATTAAAACTTTTTCTGACCAGGCACTGGGGCTCACACCTGTAATCCCTGCACATTGGGAGGCTGGATCACCTGAGGTCAGGAATTTGGGACCAGCTTGACCAACATCCAACATGATGAAACCCTGTCTCTACAAATAATACAACAATTAGCTGAGTGTGGTGGTGTACGCCTGTAATCCCAGCTACTGGGGAGGCTGAGGCAGGAGAATCACTTGAACCTGGGAGGTGGAGGTTGCAGTGAGCCGAGATCACACCATTGCACTCCAGCCTGGACAGCAAGAGTGGAAACTCTGTCTTCAAAAAAACAAAAAGCAAGAAAACCCAAAACTTTTTCCCAACGAATACATGCACATAATGAACAATTCACAGTATTTAGGGAGTAGAGTGAAAAGTGAGCCCTCTTTTCACACCAGTTCTCAGGTAGTTGGGTACAACTACAGTCTTCTTTCTTCAATGCATTACCTAACCTCAGCTCTCCTAGTCCAAACATTTCCCTGAATTATTTTAATCATGAAATATTTATTGACGCCGGGCGTGGTGGCTCACGCCTGTAATCCTAGCACTTTGGGAGGCCGAGGTGGGTGGAGCACCTGAGGTCAGGAGTTCAAGACCAACCTGGCCATCATGGTGAAACCTCATCTTTAAAAAAAAAAGAAAAAAAGAGATGGAGTCTCCCTCTGTTGCCCAGGCTGCAGTGCAGTGGTGC
>CAUYLG010071352.1:0-137988 GCA_963573385.1 Cacajao melanocephalus | reverse complement strand
ACTCAATCCATCCATCCGTTCATCCATCCATCCAACTATCCATCCATCCATCCATGATCCATCCATCCATCCATCCATCATCCATCCATGCATCATCCATCCATCATCCATCCATCCATCATCCATCATACATCCATCCATCATCCATCCATCATCCATCCATCTATCCATTCATCATCCATCCATCATCCATCCATCATCCATCCATCCATCCATCATCCATCCATCCATCATCCATCCATCCATCCATCCATCATCCATCCATCCATCCATCCATCCATCATCCATGCATCCATCCATCCATCCATCCGAGGGAGTATTGGAGCTTTGTGAACACATATTGGTTGCTAATGATGGACAGATAGAATTCCTGTATATGCTGATCTGGGTGGTATTTATATCAGTAATGTGAATGAAGGCCTATGTGATTTGCATGTTGCATTTGTAATACACTATCTGTTAGAGCTGCCGTAATAAAATACCACAAATGCAGCAGCTTAAACAAAAGAAATGTATTGCCCCTCAGTTCTGGAGGCCAGAAGTGTGAGATGAAGATACCAGCAGGCTGGGTCCTTCTGAGGGCTATGAGGAATCCGTTCCATGCTTCTCTTTGGCTTCTGGTGGAATGCCATCTTGCTGATGCATTTTGACATTCCTTGGCCTGTAGCTGCCTCTGCCACACCATTGCCTTTATCTCTATGTGGCATCTTCCCTGTAACTGCGTGTCTTTCTCCACGTCCCAGGTTTCCCTGGTGAAAGAACACGAGTCGTGTTAGATTAGTAACGACCTCATCTTAACTCATTACATTTTCAGTAACCGTATCTCCAAATAAGGTCACATTCTCAAGTACTGGGCCTAGGACTTCAACATACAAAGTTTTGGAGAAAACAATTCAACCCCCTAGCTATTGAAACTAGAATCATAATAGAAATGCTTTTTCTGTGACATCACTTTTTAATTTATGACGCATAAATTTCCATGTTGATTTGTGTAGACCTCTAGATTGGGGCACAATATCCCATAGTGCGCTTTGCTATAATTTATTTCATCAAATAATGCATTTTGGGATAACTATTCTTTTCCACTATTGCAAACAACTCTGCAAAGAGCACATTAGTACATACAGTTTTCTGCATGTGTATTTGCTTTGAGGTGGATATCTCTAAGTGGCATGGATCAGTCAAAGCTTGGATGCACTTGATGTGTTAGGTGTAGCCACGTTTTTTTCCCTGAACTTCGGGTCCTCATCTCTGGCTGTGTGTTGTGTACCACCTGTCACAATATTGCTTGAGTGTCACACATGCTGAGTGCTTGCGAAATTGGTTTATCATACTCCACCTTTCAACCCCGTTCCCTGACCTGCTCCTGCCCTCTTCTTTGCACCTCGTTGAGTAGTGGGGCTTTCCAGGAGGCTGCCCAGCTAGTAAATGGAGGACAGTCCTAAATGCTCTGCTTTCAGTTCCCTCTACCACTCATCGTTTTTTTTTTTTTTTTTTCCTGACACAACACCAGAGGGAACTTCATAAAATACAAATTTGAAAATATTGGCCCTTTGTTCAAAAACCTTCAGAAGTTCGTCTCTGAGGTCAGAATGACATCTTAGCTTGCCACACAGGCTGTCCCTGATGCTGCCGTCTCTCCTACCGCACCTTCCACTCCATTTTGAGTCATTTTGGATGCATTTTGTTTTGTTGTTCTGGGGATGGAGACTTGCTGTGTTGCTCAGGCTGAATTCGAACTTCTGGGCTTGTCCACATCCATACCACCCCGCGCACCTGGTCTCGCCTGAACTCCTGGGTTCAAGCAATCCTCCTGTCTCAGCCGCCCATGTAACTGGAACTATAGGTGCATATCACTGTGCCCAGCTATGAATTAGTTTTTAAACACCTTGTGGCTCTTTTAATCTTCCTTATCCTTGCACACTCTATTCCTTTTGCCTGGAGAGTTACCTCCACTTTCTCACTTTCTACTATCCAGCTAAGAAGCTCCTGCTTATTTTTTAATTGCTGTGATCCTCATTTTGTCCATTGAAAAGCAGGGATAAAAATAACATTCTCATCTTCAGGTTGTGATCATTTAGTGAGATAACCCTATTTAAAGTCATATTCCATGTCAAGCACACAATAAACACTCAAAAAACGTTAGATCTTCTTCCTCACTTTTCTTTCTTTTCTTTTCCTCCCTCCCTTTCTTCCTTTCTCTTTCTTTCTCCCTAGATGAGTGGAAGAATGGAGGCCACCGACCAAGGCCTTTCCCAGGGTCTGGGGCAGGAAAATTCTTGAATCCGAGAGAACCCACTCTCTTAGTTTTTACTGGCCTGAAGGTCCGACGCTGGCTTGTCTTCTTGGACGATCAGGCAAATCGGGCTGTGGGAAGCACACAGTGGGTAACAGAGTTAGAGGGGTGACTGGAAGCTGGGCTGCCTCTCGGGCAGCAGAGTCAGCTGTTTGGTTTCCTCGGGCAAGGCTGTATTTTCGTTTTGATTTCCTTGCTGGATCAGGGGGAGCCAAACGGCCTCGAGTAGGCCAGGATTCCTTGTTTTTAGTAGTTTTTCAGCCGGAGTGAGAAGCCCGCACTCCTGGTGAATAGGTGAATAGCTCCACGACGCTGCACAGTTGCAAAGGCACACCTGCTGTCAGTGTAAATGTTGATGCGTTTCTTCTTACCCCATCGGAGGGGCTGAGTGGCAGCAGTTAACTCAGCCTTTTGCACCGGAGTTCCGGCCGCAGGCCTGGGCCCACACACCGTCTGTGTCCGTGGTGACGGCCGCCCCAGCCTTTCGCACTCCCTGTTCGAGGAAGCTGCTGCCGTCCGTGAATACGGTGGCATCAGCCTTCTCCAGGGAGCATCCTGGAGGTCCGGGCGGCCAGTCTCCAGCACTTTCTGGCAGTCGTGGACTGGTGGTCAGGTCTGGATCACCCAACCGACTCGGGCAATGAGGAAGTTTTCACCCAACCGTCTCGGGCAGTAAGGAAGACGGGACATGCAAATGCAAACGCTAGAGACAAACAGAACAACAGACACGAAGCATACAAATCCAGATGTTAGGAACAAAACAGGACAGCTGACACCGAGGTAGATCAGGCACTGAGGTAGATAAATGATCAGGGCAGTTTTCAAGGACAAACAAAGGACTGAATCCTTCGACGCGAGCCTCTAAGGTCCGCACGCACTCACACATGCAGGCACATATTCATTCACAGGTTATTACAGTCTTTTTACACTTTGTAAACAGTTGGAACCCTGAAGAAATTTTTACCTTCTTTGTCAATGTTTTAAATTACACAGAACCCAGGGACCCTGTCCTCCAGCGTCCTGGAGTGGTGACAGAGTCCAGAGGGGTGCCCTCGTCGGGGCTAAACCCCTCTAGATCAGGCAGAAGGACAGAACCAGGACCCCGGGCACCAGGAGTCCAGAAACAGACAGCCAAAAGTCGACAGAACCAGGAAGTCTAGATCCCTAGAATTTAAAGACAGAAAAACCAGAACCAGGACTCTTCCAGAGTCCAAAACCAGAACCAGGACCAGGGACTCCGGGGCACCCAGAACCCGAGCTCACTGGAATCACTAGTCAATTCCAGCTTCCTGGTAATTGGATGATCCCTGTAACTTCCAGGAATAACCAGATCAGGCCTGACTTACCTTCTCCACGGAGCAGGACCAGGGACTCTGAAGAATAATTTGGTGGGGCACGCCAGGAGTCGATCCTCTCTCCTCCAGCAAGGGGTGGTCTGTGAGGCCCTGGAATGTCTCAGGGAGTGCCTCCCCTATAGTCTGCCTCCTCCCCTGGGGGAGCCCGCAGCGAACCCAGTCTGCACCTGTTGGTGAATATCTCGCTGGGGCTCCAAATGCTGTAACTGAGTTAGAAGGAACGTGCCATGCTCTGAGTTTCAAATTAAGAGTTCTTTATTGATTTGCTGGTGACCCAGAGACGGCTAATGCTCAAAATTCTCTCAGCCCCGAGGAAGGGGCCTGATTATCTTTTATACCTTGATTTAGGCAGAGGAGGGGAGTACCCAGCTGAAGCGGAATTTCACAGAAGCAGAAAAGCAGGTTAGAGGAAGGGGCTGCGGGCACAGGTGGTTTCCATACAATTACCAAGAAGGGGGGCCATCAGGCTCCTGCTACACAATGATCAAAGGGAAACTTTTTTCTTACAACAGCAGGGGGAGGTATGGCAAGGAGGACGGGGTTACAATGGTCACACGTGTTAAGAACAGACGCTTCAACGCCTCTAAGTGCAGCACGACCCAGTTATGCACCCAAAGGGGCTGTGGTAAGGAGGGGGAAGCCAGGTTGGAGTCAGTGACGGTAGCCCAGGGTAGGGTATTACGACAGCCCTAGCTACAGCTTGGAAGGTCACAATGAACGTTCACCTGCTGTCCTTCGTGTTTCAGTCAGCACCCACTTCCCACGAGGAGGGTTTTTTTCCCTGTCTCTCTCTAGGAAAAAAAACAAAAAACAAAAAGACAGGTCCCTGCAGTGTAGGTCTCTGCAGCGTCACAGGCATTATCTGTGGATAATGGGATCTCCTTCTGGAAGAAGCAGTGCTGCAGAGCACTCCTTGCCGGAGGAAAGCCGTGTGAGGAGGAGGAGGAGCATGGGGTAACTGGCTCAGTTTGCCTTGGCTCTTTCTGTCATACCGATTCAGCAAAGCGCCTGCTGAGACCCTCATTTGTCTCTCCTGTGGCAGCCAGGGACAGCAGGTCACGCTCTCCTCAGATCGTGTCTGAGAAGTGGCTCCTGGTCTCTGAGCTGAAGGCTGCAGCTGCTGAGATAGGACAAGGCACTGTGTGGGAGCAGCAGCACAGCGTTTGGGAAGAGCTGGGCACTGAGGCCGCTTCTCCCCGCCCTTCTACAGGTTGGTAAATTCTGGCCTCACATCAGCCTGTTGTTCAGCTTTGTCCTCGGTACTCAGCACTAATGGGAATCTCACGCACCTTTACCTGCGAGGCAACGCTCTCGGAGACAAGGGGATCAAGCTCCTCTGTGAGGGACTCTTGCACCCCGACTGCAAGCTGCAGGTGTTGGAGTAAGTCCTTCGGCTCATGACAGCGATGAGAACACATGGCGGCCAGGGTGGAGGGACGTTTAGACAGGACAACCACGAGATAATCTGTGTCTTCTTAGTGTCTGCCCTGTCACGGGGTCATGGGGCTGGGAGGAGTCCTTCGGATGACATGGAGTTGGACCTTGAGTCCTTTCCATCACGATTTTCTGTACCACAAAAGAAGGGGGCAGTATGACACTTATAGCTTGTGGAAATGTAGGGAAAGGCACAGAATTTGGTAAAAGTCAGTTAAGAAACCACTGTTACTTTCTTTATTTTTTTTTTTGAGACGGAGTCTTTGTTTTTATTTTTTTATTTTTTATTGCACATTTTACAAAAGAAGACATACATGAGGCCAACAAACATAGGAAAAAATGCTCATCATCACTGGTCATTAGAGAAATGCAAATCAAAACTACATTGAGATGCCACCTCACGCCAGTTAGAATGGCGATCATTAAAAAATCTGCAGACAACAGATGCTGGAGAGGATGTGGAGAAATAGGGGAGACAGAGTCTTACTGTGTCGCCCAGGCTGGAGTGCAGTGGCACAATCTCACTGCGACCTCCGCTATCCAGGTTCAAGAAATTCTCCCGCCTCAGCCTCCTGAGTAGCTGGGACTACAGGCGCCTGCCACCATGCCTGGCTAATTTTTTTTAGTAGAGACGGAGTTTCACCATGTTGGTCAGGCTGGTCTTGAACTCCTGGCCTTGTAATTCACCCATCTCGGCCTCCCAAAGTGCTGAGATTACAGTCGGGAGCCACCACGCCCAGCCATGCCGTTGCTAATTTCATCTGCACAAGCTGGTGGACTTGAAGAAGATACTCCTATCTGAAAAGGAGAGAAGGGTAACTATGGCTTACAAGGCTGTGTCAAGCTAGTCAGTCCTGTGCTCATTTTTTTTTTTTTTTGCATCTGAAACAATATAGGCTAAGATGCTAAGATCTTGGGGAGCCAGGGGGACGGTTAAGGGGACATTTTCTTTAAATCACCCCCTTTTTTGCAGATTAGACAACTGCAGTCTCACGTCGCACTGCTGCTGGGATCTTTCCACACTTCTGACCTCCAGCCAGAGCCTGCGAAAGCTGAGCCTGGGCAACAACGACCTGGGCGACCTGGGGGTCATGATGTTCTGTGAAGTCTTGAAACAGCAGAGCTGCCTCCTGCAGAACCTGGGGTGAGTGTGTTCTGCAGAGATTCCTGGGACGGGATCCCGAGTTCTCAGGAA
Source organism: Cacajao melanocephalus (assembly GCA_963573385.1). NCBI lineage: Eukaryota > Metazoa > Chordata > Mammalia > Primates > Pitheciidae > Cacajao > Cacajao melanocephalus. Next base: position 131,708 of record CAUYLG010071352.1, on the reverse strand, counting down.
AAGTTGAGTGTGATCAAATCCAGGGGGGGCTCTGGTGTCATCTGCAGCCACTCAGCGTTAGGTTGGGCCTGGGTCAGTTGTGGTGGATTTTTAAACACAGAGAATAGGAGGCTTAAACTGCACATTCCACTTCTTTGAGATGATTAGAACGACCAAGGTTAAGCTGGGTTTTGTCCGTATTCCTCAAAGAAACACACGTCCTGATGCAATCACGGCCAAGGAGGGTTCTGCTCTACACAAAGAACTGCCCTTCGCAGAACTCGTCTGTGGTTCCTCCGAATTGGAAGGGTCTTTACATAGCGGGGATCTTGTTGTTTTGTTTCTGAGGATTTCTAAAGGGGAAAAGAATGTTCCAGGAACATCAAGCTTGAAATTCCATGAAATTCAACAGTGCGTCAGGGCGTTGCTGGACCGTGTCTGTGCTTAGTGGTGGCACTGAGGTAGTCTTTTCCACTCTAGTCAGAACTTCCTGGCAAGTCTCGTGGCTCTGTCAGCCGTGGCGATCACACTTTTCACTGAAGACGTTTTTACTGCTCGGCTTTAAGACCAGCATGCTCTCCTGGGTTTTCTCCTATTTCATCAGCCTCTACTCGGTTTCCTTTCTGGCCTTTTCTTCATCAACCTGACCCTTATGTGTTGAATCCTCAGAGCTCAGTTGCTGGGCTAATTTTTCTTCCCTGCACTTTCTCCTTCATTTAAATTATCTCGTTTTCTGGTTTCATGATACATGTGCTGTGCCCTCCAGATTATATGTCTGCACGCTTGTCTAATCTTCCTTCTTGGGGGTTATAAAGCTCTCAAATGTCACATCCAGATCCACCTGTGCTCTCCTTCTGCCTAAAACCTGCTTCTTCCCCATCTCAGGCAATGGTAACTTCCTCCGAGTTGCTCAGGCCAAAACATTTCTGGTGCTGTCTTCACTGTCTCTTTTTTCCTATACCCATGTCCTGTGTGTCCCTGTTAGCTCTGCCTTTCTGGCTTGGCCACTTCCCTGACCGCCTGGGCCAGCTTCACGGCTTTTTCCCTGGCTCAAGCCACCATCACACGGTGTCTGGATGTCACGGTGGCATTCTGACAGGCCAACCCGCATCTGTTATCCTGACTTTAGCAGACAAGGGATGCAGCTAAAACGTGACTCAGATCATATCACTTTTCCCAACATTGCCCAGTGACTTCTTATCACTTTTTTTTTTGAGACGAAGTCACGCTCTGTCGCCCTGGAGTGCAGTGGCGCAGTCTTGGCTCACTGCACTCTCCACCTCCCAGGTTCAAGCGATTCTCCTGCCTCAGCCTCCTGAGTAGCTGGGACTACAGGCAGGTGCCACCACACCCGGCTAATTTTTGTATTTTTAGTAGAGACGCGTTTCATCATGTTGGTCAGGCTGGTCTTGAACTCCTGACCTCATGATCCGCCCGCCTCAGCCTCCCGAAGTGCTGGGATTACAGGCATGAGCCACCGCACCCGGCCTCTTATCACTTTCATAGTAAGAGCAACAAACCCATGGTGGCTTCTGTGGCCCACATAATCTGGCCCCTACTGCTTCTGAAGATTCGTCATCTCCCAGCCCTTGCTCATTCCGCCCCTTGCTGGTTTGCAAGAACACTTTCATCTGTGGATTTTTGGGCTTGCTTTTCTTCCTGCTTAGAACTCTCTCCCCTTCAGTTCCACAGGCCCTATGCTCCGTACATTCCTAAATTCTCTGCTGTAAGGTCTTCTTCTCTGTGAGGCTGTCTTTGACTATCCTACTGAAAATGGAAGCCCAACATGTCCTTTCTTTCTCTTCTCATGCTCCTCTGTAGCATCGCACATCTTATGTGCTATGTCATTTTCTTGTTTATTTATTATCTCTGCTCCCAAAATATAAATTCCTTTAGTCCAGGGACTTTGGTCCATATTCATGATCTCAAGGCTGAGAACCTGTTGGAATGCAGGTCTGAATAAATAAAAGTTTGAATCAGCTTTGCATCCTTGTGCGGACATAATGGAGCATGTTTGCTGCAGGACAAGCCAACATTCCTAGAGCGAACAGGGATGGAGGAAAAAAGGAGGGATTGGTCAGGTCAAAGCCGGGGACATTGCTTCATACAGAGTCACTGACCTAGCCCTGAGCGGACATTCAGGACCCAGGCCCAGGGACTGGCTCAAAATAGGCTGAAGAATCCATGAATGCAATCAACCTGTTTTCTCAAGCTGCCATGACAAGCTGCTACGGACTATGTGACTCAAGCACAGAAAGTTATTTTCTCACAGTTCTGGAGGCTGCAAAGTCCAAAATCAAGTCTCTGGTGAATCTGGTTGCTGGTGAGAGTCCTCTTCCTGGCTTGCAGATGGCTACCTTCTTGCTCTGTGATCGCATGGAGGGAGGGGAGGCCAGGGAGAGAAGACAGGGGAGAAAGAACAAACTCTCTGACATCTCTCCTGTAAGGGCGCTCATCCTATCACAACTTCATCTACATCCACCTCCCTCCCGAAGGCCCCACCTTTAAGTACCATCACATTAGGGCTTTGGGCTTCATCATGGGAATTGTTAACGAAGAAAAACATTCGCAATACAACACAACCAAATTGAGATGGTTAGCAACGATGCGGGACACATGGCTGATTCATTAGTTAAGTTGCAAGGGAGACTTTATATTAAAGAGGAGGAAGAACTTACATCAAAGAAGACGTGAGAGGCAACCTGGGCAAATGCAATGTGTAGACTTGATCGGGTTTGAGATTAAATGAACATAATGTAAAAAAAATTACAAGACAGCTGAGGAAGTATGAATGCTGACGGGACACACAGTGACATTAAGAAACTACTGTTAAACAGTTTTGCTGTGACAGTGATACTGTAATCATATTTTAGTGTCACAGAGTGAATTATTTAAGGATGTGTTAAACGCAGTATTTAAAATAATCCGTGGTGTGGGGAGTGGGTGGGTATTAGAGGAAACAAGTTGACCTGGCCTGTTTAATTGCTGAACTTGGGTAATGGACACAGGGGGCTTGTTATACTATATTGTCAACTGTCATATATGCTTAAAACTTTCCCAACTAGAGAGTTAAAAATATTTTACTAGGTAGTTAAAAATATAACCACCTTGGGCACTTACAGCTTTTGTTTTGTTTTGTTTTTGTTTTAACATTTTAGAGTTTAGAGGTGTGTGGCGTTTAGGGAAATGAAGAGATGAGACTTTTAAGGTTAACAACTCTGAGACACTTATCTGAAGAGTGCAACCCAGGCTTTCTATTTACTTTTACAGGTTGTGTGAAATGTTTTTCAATTATGAGACAAAACGTGCATTAGAAACACTTCAAGAGGAAAAGCCTGAGCTGACCATTGTCTTTGAGCCGTCTTGGTAGGGGTGGAAACAGGGCTGCCAGACACCAGTGCTCTCCGGCCCCTCCAGCCCGGGGACCTCGGGTGGAGTGAGCTGCAGTCCATCCAGCCCGAGACCACAGCGCTGTGATCCTTCCGGTGGGGTGCTGGAGAAGAGAGCTTGCTGATGACGCCTTCGTGTAGAGAACGGGCATCTCCTTTGCGCCCGAGTGAGGAAGACACCAGGGCAATGAAAGCGTCTGGATGTTGTTCTCATCACAGCGCCTCAATGAGAGGATGTTCCTCTTGGTGACCTCATGTAATTAGCTTATTCAATAAAACACTTTATTTTTCTCTCCTCACTGTCTCTTTCTTTTTCCTATCATTTATTTCTTTGCTCTGTTTACTTTTGCTCATATGATCATTCCTACTATCTTTCTGCTAACTGACCCTAACACAGAACTAATTGACTATACATTATGTTGAAATTTTGTGGCAGCTACTTATTTATTTAAATTTTTTTTGTAATAGTTACGTTTTCTAATAAGAATAATTCATGCTTTTTGTAGCTAGTTGAAAACTCAGGAATATGTAAAACTTTTTTGTATTTATTGAATTAAATTGTTGCCTTTTCTTAATTTTAAAAAAGAGTGCCTAGAAATTTTTAAAATTATTTATTTAAACCACTTAAGAGAAATTAAATTGCTTTGTGCGTTTTAAAAATTGCTTTGGCAAATGATTAATTGTAGATAATTTTTAAAAAATTACCTCACACTAACTGTAATGAGTGGAATTTCAGCTTTGGTAGGATAGGAGAATGAAAGTCATGCAGGGAAAGGTTTTAGAGTTTTGGAGCCTGCACTCATAACCAGTATTACATAGAAGATGCGTCTTGCCTTCATTTGATAATAACTTATTTTAGAGTTATCCCATCTGAGGAACGGTTCATCTGTCAAACTTCACAGAGCATTAAGTTAGAAGGAACTATTTACTAATAACTGGAAGTTAAATAATCCAACAAATACTTACTGAAGTCTATTTAAACAATTCTTGAAAACATATGGCCTCTTAGAATTACACTTTTAAAACGGACTTTATTTGTAGATGTGGGATTTGGGGCATTATGACAGGAAGTGAGATGTTTGGGGCCAGGCTTTGAGGTCTCTGGGTATTAACTCCTTAAATGAAAGATGCTCTGAGCACACAGTAGGCGCGTCCAGTGTGCCTCAGTTGATGGAGGTGCCACATCTCAGGTCCTCACCACCCGCAGAGGCTCCAGATCCTGGCCAGGAGTCTCCTCAGAGCTCCCTTCACATCTCTATTCCTCAGGGTGTAGATGAAGGGATTGAGAGTCGGGGTGATTACGGAATAGAAGAGAGAAATAAATTTGCCCTGTTGTTGGGAGTAGCTGGAAGGGGGCTGCAGATACATGTAAATGGCAGGTAGGTAGAAGAGGGAGACGACCATCAGGTGGGAGGAACAGGTCCCGAAGGCCTTGTGTCGTCCCTCGGAGGACTGGATCCTGAGCACTGCGCGGGCAATAAAGCCATAGGAGAGAAGGATGAGAGCCAGGGGCACCAACACAAAGAAGGCCACCAGCACAGCCAGCGTGGCATCATTCACAGTGGTGTCAGCGCACGACAGTTTGATCATGGCCGGCACCTCGCAGAAAAAGTTGTTCAGCACCTGCCGCCCACAGAACGGCAACTGCACAGTCATGACCACCTGCACCAAGGAGTTTCCGAAGCCACTGAGCCAGGCCAGAGCCACGAGCTGCTGACAGAGAGCACGGTGCATGAGGACGGCGTAGCAGAGGGGCTCGCAGATGGCCACATAGCGGTCCAGGGCCATGGCGGCCAGGACGACGCACTCCGTGCATCCCAGCCAGTGGAAGACAGCGTACTGCACCGTGCAGCCTCCGTAGCTGATGGTCTTCTTGGAACTGCCCATGTTGACCAGCATCTGAGGGACGGTGGTGGTGGTATAGCAGAGGTCCAGGAAGGACAGGTGGCTGAGGAAGACGTACATGGGGCTGTGGAGCTGAGGGTCCAGCCGGGATGCCAGGATGATGGCGACGTTCCCCAACATGGCCAGCACATAGGACAGCAGGAGGACCACGAAGAGTGGGTGCTCCAGCCACGGCCGGTCAGACACACCCAGGAGGATGAAGGCCTGAGGGGGGTCCCCCGAGAAGCTCTGGTTGTCACTTTTCATGTTGCGGCATTTTCTGGCGCCTGTGACACGTTGAGAATGTTGGAATGAATAATACCCGAGAAGAGGAATTAATCACATTCCTCCTTCTTGCATCCACTCTTCCCTACCCAGGCTATAGCCTGATTCTCCCTACCTCTGTGGAGACACGGGGATGCGGAGGGGTCGGAACCGGGATCCCAGCGGCAGCCTCTGTGTCTCTGCTCTCCTTCCCACTCAGCGCCTCAACTACGCCATTTAATCTTGCTGACTTCTGCATCTGCAGAATGGGGAGAAATACCTGCTTCAGTTGCAAAGACTTGGGGACGATAGAGACATTAAGCCTGTGAGAAAGTGCCTTGTGAATGACAATTGTGTTCCAGTTAGAGCGAAGCCTCCACAGCTGCCATCACTGTCAGAATGTTTGATTTCCCTGCCACACACATCGACAGGGAATTATCCACCTTAGCAGGTGTTCCGGTCTTGGGAGGTGGGGGTAGGAGGGAGGTGGGTGGTGACAGAAGACAAGCAGGAGGGCTTTGTGAGCAGCTGCGGACCACAGCCTCTGCCCTCCTCGGGCTTGCATCTGGCTCCCCGACTCATGCTGATCTCTGCTCTCGTGACCGCACACGCACTGGCAGCTCTACCACCCTCACTGGCGGCAGACAGCATGATTCTATCCTGCGAGTCTCTGGAGTGGAGGAGCCAAGTCGTGTTCTACTTCAGCCCCTGAATTGGTCATGGTACTTAATGAGACCCCAGTGCATAGAATTTTGAGCACAGGGAGAAAGTTCTTGATTGGCGTAAGAAACCTAGCCCTGGTGGGCGGATCACGAGGTCAGGAGTTTGAGACCAGCCTGGCCAATGTGGTGAAACCTTCTCTCTACTAAAAATACCAAAAAATTTAGGTGGGTGTGGCAGTGGGCACCTGTAACCCCAGCTACCCGGGAGGCTGAGGCAGGAGAATCGCTTGAACCTGGGAGGCAGAGGTTGCAGTGAGCCGAGATCACACCATTGCACTCCAGCCTGGGCAACAAGAGCAAAACTCCATCTCAAAAAAAAAAGAAAGAAAAAACTAAAAAAAGAAAGAAATGTAGCCCCCAGAATTGTCTACGGAAAGATCAGACTGCCTCTAGAGCTAGGTTTTGTCTGATGGCTTGAATGACATTTCAATTTCCTGCACAATTTCTTTGCCAAACAGCTGTCACCTCTTAGTGATCGAAAACAGTCAATTTGATTTCTGAAACCATCGCTGTCAGGAAGCAACTGGGTTGCCACCTGCTGATCTGTGGGGCCTTTCCACTGCGCCATTGACTTTCAACCTCCTACGCTCAAACAGTGGACACCTCCCAGCTCCTGATGGGGATGATATGCCCCATGATAGGATTGAAAAATATTAGTAATACTTAATTAGAAATTATTATTATTAATAAATCCTGTAAGATAACTTATGAAGGATTTTCATTCTTGATTTGGTGCCCTAGGCATAGACCATGAAACGAACAGAGACCTGCTCAGCTTAGATGTTGCAGCACGTGTTCCCCGCTGCCCCCGTCGACACTCTGAAGAACTCTGCTGTTAACCTGAAAACGACTCACACTCCAGGGTTTGAATGCAGGAATAAGTGAAAATTTTCTTTCCTTTTTCTGTCGCTTCAAAACTGCATACTGTTTGTTAGAAAATTCCCACCATTCTTGTGAAACATTCAATTATTGCACTTCCAGATTCTATTAACAATACTTATGAGATAAACTTCACAAAATGTGATTTTATCTCTAATGAACTCAAGATACCAGTCAAAACAGTGAGCTGTGGCCTGGCAAAGTCAAGCGAGCACATTTTTAAGCCTAATTATTAAGAGGTAAAGGAGTGATGACGTTCCTCTCTCTGAGATTTCCGATTCCAAAGTTTCTTTTCAGAGTTTAAACTGGGAGAAAAGAGAGAAGTTGTAGGGATAGTGAAGGAAGAGGTGAGAGGATGGAGGCCGCAAGAAAGATAGAGGGTGAATATGTGCTGCCAGTGATAATAAAGACAAGCTACTCAGCACGCACTGTGAGCCAGGTACTGTAATAATAACTTTAAGTTGCTTTAATATCTTAGTAAGGTCCATGTTTTCACTCCTAATTCACGGAGCGACTTGGGAGGATAACTGGTCTATCTTAGTGACACAGCAGCAAATGGTAAAGCCAGGACTGAAAGCCAAACTCTTGCTCTTTTTGTTCTTTTTTTTGAGGCGGAGTCTCTGTCGCCAGGCTGGAGTGCAGTGGCGTGATCTCCGCTCACTGAAACCTCCACCTCCTGGGTTCAAGTGATTCTCCTGCCTCAGCCTCCGGAGTAGCTGGGACTACAGGTGCGCGCCACCACACCCAGCTAATATTTTGTATTTTTAGTAGAGACGGGGTTTCACCATCTTGGCTAGGCTGGCCTTGAACTCCTGACCTTGTGATCCACCCGCCTCGGCTTCCCAAAGTGGTGGGATTACAGGCGTGAGCCACTGCGCCTGGGCTCAAACTCTTGCTCTTAACTACTATTCTCTCTAGAACTTTGCTTAAAAAAAAGAGCAGCTGGTGCATGGTGGGCAGCAGGAGCCGTCGCGTAAATGACTGAGACAGAAGATGCTGGGAGGGGAGATGAGGGAGACAGATGTCACAGGAGATAAACGGGTGGGGATTACAGAGGAGAGTTTTTTTGTGTAATTATAGTCCACTGTACCAAGCACACGTATGCACACACGTGCACACACACACACACGCACGGTTTCTCCACGGCAAAGCTGGATCCTGCCCAGCCCTGCCCCTCCCGGGACTGATGCCCGTCTGTTCAGGCCTTTCCGCTTGGAGAGTTAGCAGGTGTGCAGCCTCTACACGTCCTGGCCTCCCTTCATCTTCCCGCCACCCAAACACAGGCGCTCGTCAAGGCACAGCCTTGCTTCCTGGATGAACACAGCGATTTCCGCACCCGTCGCCGTCACATGCAAAAGGAGTCCCTCCAGACCCGAGTCTACAGCTGTCCGCTCCTCACTCAGCTCCCAACGGCGGCATCCCAGATTTCACCCGCAGCCATCCCCCCAAACTCACACCAGCTCCTTCATCTGAATGGTGGCTGACTTCCCCTCAGTCACGGTGACTAATCAGGTTCCACTCCTCATTCACTCCAGTTCAACACCGACCTCGCAGACAATATCGCACTGTTGCAGGCAAACGCTGTATCCTCACCACTGCCGTTCTGGGCAGAAACGCCCGCCTGGGTCCCTTTTAGAACCTGCTACCTGACTCTCTCAGGCCGCTTCAACCCCTCACTCACCCTCACATGAAGTCATCTTTCTGAGACTCAGGCCTTAAGAGCAAAGATATCTTTAAGAGTTTTCAATTACCAAAAAAATAAGTATCTGTTGCCCAGGGAGTTACCTGCTGATTGTATCGTCCTCACACTGAATTCCCTGCAGTTTCTTCTGAGGCCGGTCACATCCTGCTGCCTTGGCAGCCACCACACAGTATTTTAACAGCAGCACTTAGGGCATGCCTGCTGGCAGGCTAGGCTCTGAACACACAGGCGGTGATGTATCATTCCCTGTAGATATAATCCTTGTGATCAGCATTTATGTCTCTACATCTATTTTATCTATCTCTTATCCCTGACATCTGCTGCTGAAATCTCTGCTGAAGCTTCATAAACACATTGTTACCTACTCCACCACACAAGACGGAAAATCAAATTCACAGCAGTGTGTGGGATTCCTAGAAAGCAGCTTATAAGCTGGGCAAACAGAAGCACGGCCATAGGATTTTCTTGCGTGTTAGTCCTAAGGGTCTCTTCCTTCAATCTAGAATGCCGTCTCAAATCCCACAATCCAGACCGCCGGCTCAAGGCGCTGTTCAACTGCGGAGGCCGTAATTAGGGTGATACCGCAAGAGACTGAGTCTTGGGGACAAGCCTTAAAGATGGCAAGATTTTCCTGAACTGATGGTAACAGGGACTCTTCCGTCACAAAAAGGGAAAGTGCCCCTTTCTCCCTGCTTGCTAGTGTTCGCAGTCCTGGTTCAGCGGCATGCTTCTGCTTAGACAGGACTCTGAGGTGAGCACAGTCCAGGCGTTCGCTGGCACACCGGGGCTGGAGCGCCCAAGTGCAGCCTGAGCTCTCCTGCTCCCTCTTCATTCTCGGTCTCACTCGGCAGCCTCTGCAACGGAGTGAGGGCCCCGGTCCACAGACGGTCCTTTCTCATCCTGCGCCAGGACTGGGGAATGGCACATCCTTCTGCCAGGAATGCCGGGAATGTACTGGGAATACCATCTCTCATCTCCTTCCCTTCATGTCCCAGCTCCGTTTCACTACAGCCCAGTTTCCTTCCTGTGACTGCCCTCCGTAATTCAACACGATTGACCATCTTCTGTAGCTCCCACAGCACAAGGGGCTTTGAGGACCACGCATGTCCCTACTGCCACAGGGACCTGAGGTCTAGTTTTTCATAACACTTTAATTGGAAGGATCAAACAAATTCCTAGCATTGAGAGGAGAAGCGAAGCAAGCCAGCCCTGGGTGAGCACTCGCCTGCTCTGTGTCTGTGCAGCAGGCGCTACGTGCGTGCCGTCCACATCCCATCTCAACCACTGCGGAAAACCGAGAGGTTCAGAAAGATGAAGAAGTTCACCTTGTCCAGGGACTGGCGTGCGAGTCCATGGGGTAAGCTGCTGAAACACCCAATGCTGGTCCACGTGGAGGGGAAGTTGCTTCCTCATAAGCCTCTGGATGTCATAACCTATCGCTCGCAAAAGTAATGAACACTTTCCCTTTTTTTAAAAAAAATATTTTATATTCATTGAAAATAAATAGAGATGGGGTCTTGCTATTTCCCAGGCTGGTCTCTAACTCCCAGGCTTAAGCGATCCTCCCCCCTCGGCCTCCCAAAGTGCTGGGATTACAGGTGTGAGCCACCTCACCCAGCCCAATTTCCACTTTTACATGCATGACCTTGTTAAACACCCTGTAAAGCTGAAAAATTTAAAGACCTGACCCAGTGGAAACATTTTAAATGTGCTGTATTATTTGGTAATCATTTCCAATATGTTAATTTTTAACTTTTTACTGAGATTGTAATTTCTTTAAAAACAAGAACATGTATTACATATTTTGTTATTCACAGCAGGGGGAATGCAATTAATTCACAAAATGATTATTGATTTTGTTAGCAAATCTAAAAGCCTCTTCCCTCAAATAGCTCCTTATTCCAGAGGGTAGAGTCCTCAGCCCCATCAGTTATTCCTCCTAGTGCTGGGGAGGGGGGGAAGAAGACAAGGAGAAGGAGCTGGGACCCTGAGGTGACGGGTCTGTGGGACCGAGGAGAGAGGACACAGCTGCCACCCTCAGTGGGCGGCTCGGGCAGGGTTGACCCCCCTCCACGCTTCATTGCCTTTCTATGTGGTCTTTTTCCAGAGTTTTCAACCTGGAGCTTGCTTTCTTGGGGACTGATGCTATTCAGCTTTGCGTTCTCTTTTTTTCTCTTTCCATGGCCCATCTCAGCTCAAAACTGCCCTTTTGCCTGCAATTCAGCAGCCTCCAAACTAGGGGGAAGCAGAGGAAAGGGACTCAGGGTCCCCATACACTCTGTGCAGCGTCCACTCTCAGATGAGTGTCAGACAGCTTGTCTACCTACAGTCAGAGGGGCCTGTTCTGCTCCCAGCTGTCTTCTCTTTATTTTTATTTTTTAGACGGAGTCTCACTCTGTCACCTCAGGCTGGAGTGCAGTGGTGTGACCTCGGCTCACCGCAACCGCAGCCTCCTGGGTTCAAGCGATTCTTCTGCCTCAGCCTCCTGAGTAGCTGGGATTCCAGGAACCCACCACCGCACCAGGCTAATTTTTTATTTTTAGTAGAGATGGGATTTCACCATGTTGGCCAGGCTGGTCTCGAACTCCTGACCTTGTGATTCGCCCACCTCGGCCTCCCAAAGTGCTGGGATTACAGGCGTGACCCACAATGCCCAGCCCCGGGTATCTTTTCTAGATGAAACTACACAACACAATTGTATATTTGCTGCCTAATGCGTGGCCGCTGTTCACCAGCCCGTCCGCCCTCCACCCCTCGTGCCCTTGGTCTCCAGTGCAGACCAGTGCGCTGCCGCAGCCGGCACCTCCACAGCCCTATAGAGATTTTAGTTTGTCTAGAGCTGAGGATGAACCACTGACCTCCAGGGTTCCCGGCTCCTACAGAAGTCTTGGTCTGGGACTGAAGGCTTCATTGCAGCCTGTTTTGGCCTTAGTTGCGGAGGGACATTTAAGGATGGACTTAGTAGAAATGCTCTTCCTGTTCCAGGAAGACACAGCTCATTTCCTCTGATGGGCTGCTGGGGCCTTGCCGCTTACTGGAACCCCACCCTCTGAGCCAGCATGAGGGATGACTCTCAGTCTAGAAGCAGAGTCCGCTGTCCTTGCAACAGGCTTGCTGGGGAGACTCAGAGTTTCTGGACGTTCCCTTGGCAGTGCGTGAGGTCCGGGGATCTGCCCTAACCTCTGTCCCCCAGACCGCTCACAGACACTGCTATGGTGGAGGTTCTTCTGAGGATAAAGCTTTCAGGCAATAAACCATGCCCGTGTCGTGCTCCCTGTTCATTTCAGAATTACCCCTCAGGTTTAACTTGACCTCATTCTCTCCACTGTTTTCTCTAAGGGCCCTATTCTGTCTCCCCTGACATTGAGAGTAAAAACTTGCTCTCCTCTGGCTATGAAGTTATCCCTGATGTTTTATTTAATTAATGTCTAAGGGGTTAGCTCATAATTGAGGTGGTGTGCGAGCTTGGAGTTCTTGCAATTAATGGCAAATCCCAGAATACCGGAAGACCAGAGGAAACAGACCAATAATGGGGAATGAGAACTCGTGCGTGCGTGTGTGTGTGTGTGTGTGTGTCTGTGTGTGTGTCTGTGTGTCTGTATGTGTGTGTCTGTGTGCATCTGTGTGTGTGTGTGTGTCTGTGTCTGTGTGTATGTGTCTGTGTGTGTGTCTGTGTGTGTCTGTGTGTGTGTCTGTGTGTCTGTATGTGTGTGTCTGTGTGCATCTGTGTGTGTGTGTGTCTGTGTGTATGTGTGTGTCTGTGTGCATCTGTGTGTGTGTCTGTGTCTGTATGTGTGTGTCTGTGTGTTTTTGTGCCTGTGTGTGTGTATGTGTGTGTCTGTGTGTCTGTATGTGTGTGTCTGTGTGCATCTGTATGTGTGTGTGTGTCTGTGTCTGTATGTGTGTGTCTATGTGTTTGTGTGTCTGTGTGTGTGTCTGTATGTGTGTGTCTGTGTGTGTGTGTCTGTGTGTGTCTGTGTGTTTTTGTGTCTGTGTGTATGTGTGTGTCTGTGTGTGTGTCTGTGTGTCTGTATGTGTGTGTCTGTGTGCATCTGTGTGTATGTGTGTGTGTGTCTGTGTCTGTATGTGTGTGTCTGTGTGTTTGTGTGTCTGTGTGTGTGTCTGTATGTGTGTGTGTGTGTGTGTGTGTAACTCTTTAGGGTTGGTGCGTGGTGGGGGCATTACTCTAACGTCAGTGGAGTAGTTACTAGAGTGTGCAATTCAGTTAGAGCACGAGACCTGAACTGTCTTCAGCACGAGGTTCAGTCATTCATGCTGGGTGTCTTTGAGCAGGTAATCTAACCTATCTGTGCCTCACTTGTGTCATCTGTAAAATACAGGAAACACCAGGAATGTTTTGTAGTCAGTCTGTGACGAGGGTGGAATGAATTGGTATTTGCAAAGCACTCAGAACAATGAATGGCACAGAGCAATATGTGCTGAGGTTTTTTTTTTTTTTTCCTATGCATTGTCTCAGCACCCTGTTCTATTTTTCACATGGAGGGCGTGAGAGAGCCCACAAGAAGTAGTGCAAATTTTACTTTATTTTTTATTTTCGTATTTGTATAAGTTTAAGGGCCACTGGTACAGTTTTGTCACATGGATATATTGTGCAGTGGTGAAATCTGGGCGTTTAGCATGACTTTCACCCGCATCACGTATATTGTACCCAGCAGGTAATTTCTCGTCCCTTGTCCCCTGCCCCCCTCCTGCCCTTCCTGGTCTCCAGGGTTATTGCTGCATCCTCACGTCCCTGTGTACACATCATTTAGCTCCCACTTGTAACTGACAACATGTGCTATTTGACTTTCTGTTTCTGAGTTGTTTAAAATAGTGGCCTCCGGTTCCATCCACGATGCAGCGAAGACACGACTACATTCTTTTATGTCTGAATAGAATTCTTGTAGCGCAAATTTTAATTCATGAGCTGTACTTTGTGCACCTTGGCGCAGCGGCTCTCCCTCTCTAGGTTTGATTGGATCATCTTTGGCCTCTCGCTTTAGATGTCTAAGTGGACAGGGGGTGAATCATGGCCGTGAGTTAGGGCTCCGTATTTCCCTGCTGAGGACGGAGGGAGGAGAGAGAATATGTCCCAGAGGAAGATGGGGAGACTGTGCTTTGGTGATGAGAGGGAGCGCTCCTTGATTCTAAGCATGCTCTGTTGTCCTCTCCCCCTCGGAGAGCCAGATGAGGCACGAGGAACATCTTAGACGCTCACTCTCTCTCTCTCTCTCTCTCTCTTTTTGAGACAGCGTTTCGCTCTTGCTGCCTAGTCTGGAGTATAATGGTGCGACCTCGGCTCACTGCAGCCTCCACCTCCTGGGTTGAAGCAATTCTTCTGCCCCAGCCTCCCAAGTAGCTGAGATTACAGCCACCCACCTCCATGCCAGGCTAATTTTTGTATATTTAGTAGAGACAGGGTTTCACCATGTTGGCCAGGCTGGTCTCAAACTCCTGGCCTCAGGTGATCCGCCCATCTCAGGCTCCCAAAATGCTGGGATTATAGGTGTGAGCCACCATGCCTGGCCTTGGACACTGTCTTGTTATCCAGCTGGGATAATTTTCAGAGATGGAGAGGCTTAGGTGTCTGTGCAGTTGGGGAAAGAAAGGTGGAATAGGCAGTTTGTGCTGAGAAAATCCAGATGCAATTGTTGGAATCTCTGGCGACTGAGACTGACGCAGGGTCCCACCAGGATTGCGCTAACTGTGATCTTGATCATCTTTCTTCAAATAGTCTGCTCTCCCACTCTTATTGTCGGCACCCCCTTTACTCCACACAGCAAGGTGCCCTGTGATGCGATTATATTTTCCCGGCTTTCTAACGCATAGAGGAAGCTATTGAGATAAAATTACTGGGAAAGCTTGGAAAAACATGAGCCAATCCTCCTCTCTCTGTTTTTGTGCATGGAGTGTAGTCTTGACGGCTAGAGCCCTAGCAGCCATATTTCACCTTAAAGCAAAATCTTAAGGAGGAAATCCACACACCGAGAACGGCGGGACACTGAGAAGGGGCCAGGGTACTCGATATCTGATGGCCACGGAGGTGCCACGAACTGTTGACCTCCAGTTTCTTCGACATAAAAGCAATAAGCTTCCATCTTATTTACAGCACTGAGCTGGGTATTATGTCTCAGGAAACTGAACTCAATTCTGGCGGTGATTTCAGGAAGATTTTCTGAAATTTCTGTTGTAATGTTATTGTGTTACAAGATATAGCAAAGCTTTGATATTAGTAATTCCAGCCTTTAGAAGAATGTGATCTAAAGCAGTCTGTGTTGACATCAACATCACAGATTAACAGTTGAAAAACAAACAAATGAATACATGTAATGATCAAATGGATGATGACAAATAATGCAGTGGATACTGAAGATGAAGGCAGCCAGGATTCAAAAGATGTTTTATCTTTCCAGGCATTCTAGAACGAGAAGAGAGACTTGTTCTGCCTGGTGTGAACCGGAGGGTTCCCCGTGGAGAGAGCCGGCGTGATACAGATTGCTGCATTTCTAGAATTACGTGTTATTTTAGCTGTGGTTAGCATTTGAATAAAGAAAAGAAAGACTTGCACTGATATCCACAAGGAGTACATTTAAGCTGATAATTATTTAACAAGAGTCCACTAGATAGAAGTGGTGAAAATGGGCTTTTGCAGTCAAATGAACTGGATTCAAATCCCAGGCCTCACGTATTAAGCGTGGGACCTTAAATGAGTTACGTAAGCCTTCTGAGGCTCAGTCTCCTTACCTGTACCATAGAAATAATTTCTGACCACTGGATTGATATAAGAATAACTGAAATAATATATGCAAACATATTCATACAGTTCCCGGCACAAAACTTAGTGAGTGGCCGTCCACACTTTCCTTTTGCTTTCTTTCCTTCCATTCACCCATCAACAAACATTTAAGAAATTCTTATGATGTGCCGGTGCAGTGACTAATGGTGAGATGCAGTATAACTGGAATTATTTGTGCCCTCAAGGAAACTTTGGAGTGAAGAACTGTTTTACTAGTTGTTTGGAATGGTAGTTGCACAACTGCTTACACTTAGCAAAACTCATCAAATTGATTTTCTTATATGCAAACTGTACCTGAATAAAGCTACAAGAGAGTATTTGGGCCCATGCGGAGCTACCAGAATGGTGCAGAAAAAGAGACATTAAGCAAATCGTTGCATATCTATAGAAGTATAGCTGTGAGCAAGATTAAGGAGAAAAAGAAAGAACAACAACGAATGCTTAGAAAAGGGCTTATTCCAGGCTGGGAGAGGTGGAGGGCAAAGAACACTGCCTTCTGGATGGGACGTTCAACCTGATCGCCATCCTCATCACGTGTAATGACTTCTGAGATGTCCACTGGTGAATACTAATCAGGATGAAACACAGTCACACTTTGGAGCTGTGTCTCTGCTAAACCCACGAGGATGTCAGCATTGGCCCACGTCAGCAGGACGTGCAATCCGAGTGCTGCAGTGACAGAGTGTTGCTGCCCTGCAGGGTCCTCCCCCTGCTCTGATTGATGGCAATGTCCATAGTATCCATGCCATTTAATTTATTGATTGATATGATAATGTCTTCACTAGATTTATGGGAAAGACCTTTGTTCAGAAATAAATAGAGAAGATCAGACCAGAATTAAGTATCATCTATGATTTTGCCTCTTTGGCCTCTATTCTAATCAATTGAAATGAAAAATAACCAAGGCGTCTTTCTAAGTTCACACAATTTGATTCATGATTCAATAAAAATCACATAAGTAATAAAGTCATCAGATGTTTAATTTCAGGCTATGTCATGAAAGCCACTGTGGGTGCAAATCAGTAGCTATGACTTCATTTCTGCAGGGTGTTGTCAATACAAACATGAAGACAGCTACAAACGAGAGAAAAATGAAGGACTGCTTCAGCAGGAAAGCATCTCAAAAATCAGATTTAATGTATAAGGTCTGCATTTTCAGATTAAATAGACAGGAAAAAACATGTTAAAAAAATAAAGAAGTAAAAAAAGATTTAAAAACTCAATTTTTTTAAAAAAAATAAAAGGAAAGGAAAATGAGAATAGGAGGACTGGTAAAGAAGGAACTAGAAAGATTAATAACCAGTACCCTTTGTGAGAGACGTAGTGTGACGGATAACTTACCACAACAGATTTTAATTTGTATTTGTGAAACATTATACTTTAAAAAGCATTTCGGGTCATGTGAGAGTACGGCTCTAAATTATAAACTTCAGTAACTCTTCGTATTTGCTGATGGGTTGTAACTAGTGAGATTTTTATCCAAAATAATTAATTTATAATAACTTCCAAATAATTTATATAATTGTTAAATAAAGATGACAGAGTCCAGAGCTAATAGGTGATGTAAAAAGTCTGTACAATGCTTTATGTGAGTCTAGAAGAAAACGCAAATAATAGTCTTCTTACTAGCTTTAGGATGCATTATCATTGTACCACAGTTTGTCACTTTTCCAACTTAAAATTGAGTTAAATAAGATATTAAGTTAAAATTAAAAATTCTAGTTCAGCAAATGTGTGTGAAGAGCTTTAAATAAAAAGCTTTATTCTTTTTTTAAAAATAAATTTTGTTGTGTATACTTAAGGCATACAACATGATACGATGAGATCCATACAGAGGAAGTGAAAGGTTACTATGGTGAAACAATTCCCATAGCCATCACCTCATAGTTACCTGTGCCAGCTGATGGCAAGAGGAGAAAAGCAACTATAATCCACTCAGTTAGCAAAAACTCTGAATATAATGCACTGTTATTAACTCTAGTCCTTATGTTATACTGTACGTTATATCTTCCACCTGCTCATTCTGCATATCTACTACCTTGCATGCTTTCGTCTACCTCTCTCCATTACCTGAGCCCAAACCACTGTTTTATTCTCCAGATCTGTATATTTGACCTTTTTCTCAGATTCCACATATAAGTGAGATCATGCAGTATTTTTCTTTTTGTGTCTGGCTTATTTTACTTAGCATGATATCCACCAGGTCTATTGAAATGGTGGGCAAATGGCAGCACTTCCTCCTTTCCAAGGTAGTAAGATACTTATATCGATCTAGCTGTCTAGTTCGCAATGTGTGTATTCATTCATTGACAGACACCTAGGTTGTTTTCACTCCTTGGCTATTGTGACTAATGCTGCATTGATGGTGGGAGAGCAGATGTCTTTATGAGGTGGTGATTTCATTGTCTTTGGTATATACCCACAAGAGGGATTGCTGGATCATAGAGGAGTTTTCTTTTTAACTTCTTTAGGAATCTCCAGCCCGTTGTCCTTAATGGCTGCAGCAATTGCCATTCCCAGCAACAGCGTACAGGCTCCTCTCCTCCCACACCGTCACCAACGCGTCTCGCCTCTCGTCTTCTCGATAGCAGCAATCCTAACAGATGTGAAGTGTTAGCTCACAGCAGTTTTGAGTTGCAAGAGTTCTTTATAAATGTTGGGTGATTAGCCCTTATCAGATCGTTTCCCCTAATCCATAGGTTGCCTTTTCGCTTTGTTACTTGTATCCTTTGCTGTGCAGAATCTTTGTAGTTTGATGCAGTCCCATTTATTTAAGGAAGCTTTGTTACTATTACACCTTGTTCTATGGTGTTTATGAACTAGGGCTTTGCAGAGATGTAAGAAGTGGTGAACTGGTGAATGATGCTGCTCAAGTGTCAGCAGTTCTTTGAGCAAAATCAGGGGCTCTCCAGGTTTCTAGACTTATCTTTCTCTCCCTTTGCTCAAGAACTGTGTCTCCAGAACACTCTGTCCTCCTTGGCCCTGAAAACAAACACGTGCTAGTGTTCTTCAGTAGAGCTCTCCATGCTTATAGAATTACATACATATGTGCAAATAAAATATGTGCTCCTTATATGACAAGTTATATCATACGAATGTAAATTATATGCATAAAAGTTTAACTTTTCTCTATATCTCATCTCTCTACAGTATTTACTTTAGGATTAGCATCCAGACTTTAGAAGAACATCACGGGAGTGTACATTTAACACAGTTATTTAATCAAAGAGAATTTAAGTGGATTTTCAGATAAAAAGTAAATATTATAATTATATTATATGTTACATAACAAGGTCAATAGCAGCAGTGAATACATATTGCCTGTTTCAAAAGAGTTGTTTCTTGTGCTGAAAAGCTAGTCAAAGGTGAATGTACTCATATGTAAGTTTGGACCTTATTATTAATTCTTTGCCAACTAAGAATGAGATTTACAAATGCCTTTTTTAAAGAAATAGATTATTTCCAGGATCCTCAGTACCAGGATTTATCAAGAAGTGCTCTGTTGCACAGCAAGGTGCCTATAGGTAAGAATAATGTATTGTATATTTCTGGTTGGGTGTGGGGGCTTACACCTGAAATCCCAGCACTTTGGGAGGCTGAGGCGGGTGGATCGCTTGAGCTCAGGAGTTAGAGGCCAGCCTGGGCAACACAGTGAAACCTCCCCTGCAACTTCTCTATTTAAAAGAAAAAAATATCCTATATATATATTTTTAAAAAAGCTAAAAGAGGGGATTTTAAATGTTCTCATATCAAGAAATGATAAATATTTGAGGTGGTGGATATGCTGATTGAATCATTCCACAATGTATCATATATTGAAATATCACATTATAATTCATAAATATGTACAGCTATTTGTCAATTAAAAATAAAATAGAACTTTAAAAATATTACTGTATTTAGCTTAAATAATAAAAGTGATGTAAATTATATGCTACATTGTGTATTAAATCAATCACAAATATGATTATATTAATTATATAGAATGCATATTGTGTTATGTGTTATGCTCTATATTATGTGGCAGATGACACTAGTCAGCATGCTGAGAAATGGGTGCTATCATGTAGTTGTGTGGACGTTGCTTCATTACTGTGGGAAATGGAGGGAAATCCCTTTACGTGGGCTGTTTAGGATTATACTCATCTTTTCTAGTGGCAGGACTTTTCCTCCGCAAGCTACACAGTGGTGAAATCCTAGTGAATTTTCTTTACATGGCAGTGATTTCAGCGTGGAATGAACTGCCTTTCACATCTTCACGGTTTTGCTGGTTTTACCCGGGGCTCTTTGGTTACTCTACAATTCCAGTCATCTGATTCTGTTGAAATCCTGCGTGTTGCTGTCTCTGCAGCCTCTTCTTCCTCATTCTGCTCTGGGGAACATGTCGGATATGCAGGGCACACAGTCCCTGCTTACTAAGAACCCATTCCCACCCCCCAAGTTATAAGAGCAGAAACGAGGTAGGTACTATCCTCTGTCATCTTTCATTCTAAAGCAAAATAATTTCTGAAATTCCCAAATGCTGCAGGAGAAGTATTACAAGGAAACTGAAAAAACACGTTTGAGAGAGACGACAGTTGATTTCTTCAACTTCCACAGGTTGCTTCTCCTAAAACCAATCTGCCTCAGAGCCCAGAAGCCGGTTGCCAGTTCTCCTTCTCTACTCCCTTTTCACAATCACTCTTCCTCCACTTCACAATAAAAAAGTGTTTTAAGCCTTCCTGAAGATGACTAGGAAACATTGCTCTATGGTCCAAAATCCTCACCAAAGGGATACTTTTTAAAAAAGTGTCATTTATGGCAGAGAGAAAGCGCAGAGAGCTTAGGTAGGAACGACTGAAGGCAGCATCGCCTGATGGCCACCAGGGGGCGAGCACGCTGCGGCTCCGGGCCCCCTTCACCCCACCTCCTGGTTTACCTTTTCCTCCTTCTCATCCCTTTGCTAATACTTATCTTAGAGTTAGAATCCAGGCTTGAAAAAAAATGCCACGGGGATGCATTTTTAAATCTGTATAAATGTAGTAAGTGCAGCTTTGAGACGTGGATATACTGCATGTGGTGAAGCCAGGGCCCTGAGTGTGAAGAGCCTACACCATGTCCGTTTGGTAATTTCCCACCCTCACGCTCCCCACTCTGACATCCTTCTGCGGCTCCGGTGTCTGTCATTCCACACTCTGTGTCCATGTGTACACGGCATTGAGCTCCCACTTACAAGTGTTTAACACACTTATTCAATTAAGAGTACACAGAGGCCTTTTCAGATGAAAAGTTGGGTCTGGTTGGCCTGCCTAGTTTGAAAATGAGGACTGGATTTGCTCACAAAGTTAAAGGGAAGAGTTGTAAGGAGTCATAAAGAGAGATGAACCTGCCCATCAAATTTAGTCCAAATGAACTGTGGAGCTCTGATTCGATACCACCCCTGACTCTGCCCTAGGAAATACTGGAGAAGGAGCAGACGTTCAGAGCCATACGCACTTTGAAGCAGATGCCTCATTATGAGCAAAGCATTTGTCTTCATCTCGAAAATGTTGGGCTGGGAAGTCAGTTTCTGTTTAGACACGTGGGGGAAAAAAGGCATTTTATTCAGCTGGACATCATGGTGCCACTTTTACTCTCAGCTACTTGGGAGACTGAAGCAGAGAGACTGAAGCAGGAGCATGACTTGAGGCCAGGAGTTCAAGACCAGCCTTGGCAACAGAGTGAGATCCCGGCTGTACAAAACATAAAAAAAATTAGCCAGGTGTGGGAGTGTGCACCTGCGCTCCCTTGAGAGGCTGAGGCAGGAGGTTTGCTTGAACCCAGGAGGTCAAGGCTGCAGTGAGCCATGATCCTGCCACTGCACTCCAGCCTGGGTGCTAAAGTGATATCTTGTCTCAAAACAAGCAATCAAATAAACAAAAAAATGCAAAACAAAACAAAAAACGAAAAGGCGAGTCATAGACTACACACATAACCAGCTTTAAATTTAAATTAAATTTAATTTTTTGAGCCCAGGAGGAGTTCAAGGATGTAGTAAGCTATGATTGTCCCACTGTACTCCAGCCTGGGTTACAGAGCCAAATCCTTTCTCTTAAAAAGAAACAAACAAAAAAGAACAAAAGGAAGGCATTTCACAAAGGAGAGGCTTGGATCTAGTTTTCGATGATATCTACTTTTAAATAATATTATGAGTAGAGAATAAATGAGTAGTATAAATTTTTTTTGCTATAAGTTTCTGGTTAACTTCCCCTCTATTTGTTATGAGAGATCAAAAGTAGGTGTCTTCCAGGCCAGGCACAGTGGCTCACGACTGTAATAGCGGCACTTTGGGAGGCCAAGGTAGGAGGATCACCTGAGCCCAGGAGTTTGAGACCTGCCTGGGCAACATAGGGAGACCCTGTCTCTATAAACAAGAATTTAAAAGGATGTATTTTAAAAAGTAGGCATCATTCAGAAAAGGGAGTCTCTCATGGCTTTGGCAAATGGTGAAAACAAATTCAACAAGGGCATTACGCACTTCTTGAGCCCCAGTAAATTGGGATCCCCTGTGCACTTTATTAATTCTCAGTTTAAATCTCTGTTCAATCACTGCTCCATGTCCAATGTCTTAGGCATTGAGAGCTTGATATTTATTGATCAATATACAATGGAAGAGGGCTGTCTCTAATCTCTAAAAGCATGCAATGAAATAGAGAAATAAGGCAAATGCAGATGCTGGCTCATAAATATATAAGATAAATCGAATCAAATTCATCATACATTAGTTGAAAGAAGTGAAGTGAATCTCTTATGGTGAGGTTGAAATTATTATCTCAAATAAATGAATGAGACGGATGGTGAGGGCATGGATGAAGAAAGAATAAAATGAATTGTAGGCTGACAAGGTGTTGGAGGAAGGAGAGAGGGCGTGGGATGCTTGGGAACAGGAGAGGTTAGAATGAGTAGTTGAGTAGGACACAACAATCCAATAAGTCTTTCTAAAAATCTTCTTGGGGTCTGCTCAAGTGTTCTAGCAAATTTTCTTGAGAGTAGTTGGTAAAGGGGAGAAGTTACAGGAAGGGATTTGAAGAGATGGTGGTGTTCACCCTCCGTAGATAGATGGACCATGCTGCCCATCGTGTCACTGAAAGAAAGACATTTGGGAAGGGTCAAGAAAAGCACAATGGCTCTATCTGGTATTTCAGAAGATGATGCGTTCCAGTCAAGAGAGCTTCTCCAGACATCAGGGTAGCTGACGTGAGAGATGGGAACTCTTTCTTTGGCGCTTGTGGACCCTTGTTTGGAAAGCCAACATGCTGTCATTAACAGACGCATGCAGGCAGAGATTCCGACATGCTGTCATTAACGGACGCATGCAGGCAGAGATTATCTGGCTTTTCAAGACCACCCCACCCTAGGATAGTAGGAGCCTACTCCATGCCCTCTTCACATCCTTATTTCTCAGGGTGTAGATGAGTGGATTGAGCAGCGGAGTGACAACGCAGCAGAAGAAAGACATGAACTTGGCTTAAGTATTATTGGCAGCGGGCTGGAAGTACATGTAGATTGCTGGCCCAAAGTACATGATGACGACCCCCAAGTGGGAACTGCAGGTGCTGAGGGCCTTGTGCCTTCCTTTGGCTGAAGATAACTGCAGTACAGCCCGAGCAATGAAGGCGTAACAGATGAGCACAACCAGGGGTGCCACCAGTGCAAAAGGGATCACACCCACAGCCAGGGACAGGCCTTTAGCAGTGGTGTCATCACAGGCCAGCTTGATCAGAACAGGCACCTCACAGAAGAAGTGATCCAGGGTGTGATGACCACAGCAGTGAAGCCGGAAGGTGAGTGTGGCTTGGATCAGGGAATTGGCCCGGCCACTGGACCAGGCTGCGGCTGCCAGCTGCACACACACCCAGGGACGCATAATGAGAGTGTACCAGAGGGGCCGGAAGATAGCCACATAGCGATCAAAAGCCATCACCGCCAGCAGGGTACCTTCAGTGCAGCCCGTCCAGTAGAACAGGTAGGCCTGTGTGATGCAGCCCCAGGAAGCAATTGTCTTCTCTGGTCCCCAGAGGTTGGCCAGCAGCTGTGGCACAATGGTGAAGGTGACACAAAGGTCAAGCACAGAGAGACTGTCCAGGAAGAAGTACATGAGGGTCTGGAGTCTGGGCTCCATGAGGGAGAGAAGGATGGTGGAGCTGTTTCCCATCAAGGTGAGGGTGAAGGAGACCAGGACCACTCCAAAGAGAGGACTGTCTCACCACGGATGCTCCGAGAAGCCCAACAAGACAAATGTGCTGGGAAAATTCACATCTTCTACCATGGCATCCACCTTACATACGGCTGGGGGCGAAGAGACAAGGTTTTGAGGGAGGATAAACGTTACTTATTATTTTATTTTTTCTTCAACTTTAAGTTCAGGGGTACATGTGCAGGAGTTCAAGTGGTAAGTGTGTCCCAAAATATGACTTTCATATTTCAATCTTCATATGCTGAAGGGCTAACCCCCAGTGTGACTGCATCTGGAGACAGAATCTTTGGGAGGTAATTAAGGTAATTAATGTTAAATGAGACAACGAAGGTGGCACCCTAATCCAATAGAACTGTGGCCTTATTATAAGAGGAAGTGCTCTCTCTCGCTCTCACTCTCTCTGTTTCTATCTTCCTCTCTCTCTTTCGTATTCTTTCTCTTCTCTTCCCACTATATGAGGACACAGAGAAAAGGTAGTCTTTCACAAGCCAGGAAGAGAGTTTTCACCATAAACCAAACCCTGACAGAAACTTCATCCTGGACTTTTCAGCCTCCAGAACTGTGAGAAAATAAATTTCTGTTTTTTTAAGCCGTGGTGGCAATTTGTTAGCGCAGCCCAAGAATGCAAATGCATCATCTGCATTATATTCTCTCTCTGCCGCATTCATTCTTCTATCCTTTTCATTTCATTAAAAAACAAATCACTATGTAACATAAAGTCTGGATACACAGGAAATGTTTTCATTTGTTCCAAATTTTGAAGAATTTTTAGTCTCACATATGGGAAGAGAACATATGAACTAGTTTCAGAAAACAAATAGTATGAATTTGGAAACATAGTTTCTTGAAGGCTGAAAAAACTAAAACTATGAGTTAAGGTTTTACAAAATGTTAAAAAAAAAATTGGCCAGGCACGGTGGCTCATGCCTATAATCCCAGCACTTTGGGAGGCTGAGGCAGGCAGATCATGAGGTCAGGTGTTCGAGACCAGCCTGACCAACATGGTGAAACCCCATCTCTACTACAAATACAAAAATTAGCTGGGCTTGGTGGTGCACACCTGTAATCCCAGCTACTCAGGAGGCTGAGGCAGGAGAATCACTTGAACCCGGGAGGCAGAGGTTGCACTGAGCCAAGATTGTGCCACTGCACTACAGCCTGGGTGACAGAGCAAGACTCCATCTCAAAAAAAAAAAAAAAAAAAAGAAAAAAAAATGCTACAAAAATACATTTTTCTTTATGCGGAAATAAAAACACACAAGGGAGAAGTAGAATAATTGCTAACTACAATCAATCTTATTTAGAAAAGTCAGTTCTAGAAGAGCATTTCAGCACCATATTGTCAAGCAATTAGGAATAAGCACTTTGCATTTAACATGTGTTTAATTCTTTAGATTTGTAGATATTACAGCACAATATCTTGAATTAACTTGTAAATGTTTATAGTCATGGAAAATTTTTATCAGAAAAAGTATTGGCCGGGCGCAGTGGCTTACGCCTGTAATCCCAGCACTATGGGAGGCCGAGGCAGGCGGATCGCTGGAGGTCGGGAGTTCGAGATCAGCCTGACCATCATGGTGAAGCCCTGTCTCTACTAAAAATACAAAAAAAAAAAAAAAAAAGAAAAGAAAAAAGGAAAACAAAAAAAAATTAGCCAGGCGTGGTGGTGCGTGAAAGCAGAATCCTGGAATTAAACATTGACTAAGATTGGAGATAAACTGTAGGGAGACCTAGAGGAGATAACTAAATACATAGTCTTGTAATTTTATAAGCGTTTTATAAGCGTTTTGAGAAAGTGTGAGCAGTAGCAGCAAATGTAGGTAATACTAAACATGAAGAATAGCATGATTTGCAGAATGTGGCTTTGGATGTTGGTTGAGAGTGGGGACCGTGGACATGGTTGGGACGTGTGGTTTAGGGTGATGAGCCCAGTGTTTGTACCCCGAGTAAATATCTCTGGATCGGTGTCACAGACACAGTGATACTGCATACTTAGGGCCAGAAGTAGCAGCACTTTGAGCCTCGGTCTTCTTGCACAAAAATGCAGGAAATAACTTTCACCTCCTAAGGTTTGGAGATGATTGAATGCTTTAATGTGTGGGAATAGAAGGCCTGCGGAAACGGATGATTTCTCCATTCTAAAAATGATTTTTTGGTAAGTAATAATAATGAAAAAACAAGCAAAACCTTAACAGTATGCAAGAATCAGTGTGGGAAGAGCAGAAATGACGTTGCCATGTTCCAAGTACTACCTCCTACATTGTAACAGTTGCTGAGCCCTGGGCAATTCAGTTAGCTTTCAGCTGAATCTCAATTTTTTTCACTTCTAGAGCAAGAGTTATCACAGTTTACATATTATTTTCACTTTAACTTGGTGCTAAATAAATGGGAAGTATATGTAGCAAACGTAGCGGAAACTGAAGCACAGAGACTTTAGAAAACCTGCAAGAGAAAGCAGAGCTACACCGCGACACAGCTGGAGATTACACTCAGGCCAGAAGCCAGGCCCTTTCACTTCACCGCCTCCTAAAGAGATGCAAATCTATGGTGATGCAAAGCTGGCAGGGATCGCTCATGCACATTACCCTAACAATCAAGAAGCTGATTCTGAATAAAAGATAACACTTAAATCAATTTTGCTTTAAAATCAATTGCTCCATTATAGGATAGAGGAAAGCTGGCTGGGAAATTGCAAGTGTAACAAAATTCTGACAACCTCTCTTCTCTCTTTTTCTACATTCAGTTTAGAAGCTTCTATGAAAGTTTTCTTTGATCACACATTTTAAACAAATAGAGCAATAAAGAAATGAGAAGAAAACCTAATGAATTGTTTTCAAAAATAAAAATACCATTCCTGTAAAAATCTAATAAAGCTATGCATTCTATACTGCTAAACCGTGGGTTTTTGTTTGTTTGTTTGCTTGTTTTATTTTGTTTGTTTATGTAACTTATTTTTTCCTTTTCATTCTTTTTAGTTTTCAACTTTTGTTTTAGATTCAGGGGAGGTCACCTTTTCAAACTGGATGTTAAATGGACACACTGCAGTGCTTGAGAGGGAGAGTCTGGAGACTTGCTATGCAGCACTCTCTTTGAAGGATTTGGTATCATTGGCAGGGCTACTGTTCCACAGAAATAACATCATTTTCTAAATCAGTTCACATTTGAAAGAGAGGAACATATACCTGAAATTTTTTTCAGTAGTAAACTCCATTAAAAAACTATTGAGAGCCAGGCATAGCGGCTCACAGTTGTAATCCCAGCACTTTGGGAGTTTGATGTGGGCAGATCGCTTAAGGTCAGGAGTTCAAGACTAGCCTGGGCAACATGGTGAAACCCCGTCTCTACTAAAAATACAAAAATCAGTCAGGTGTGGTGGCGTGCGCCTGCAGTCCCAGCCACTCTGGTGGCTGAGGCAGGAGAATCACTTGAACTTGGGAGGCAGAGGCTGCGATGATTTGAGATCATGCCAGTGTGCTCCAGCTTGGGTGACAGAGTGAGACCCTGTCTCAAAAAAAAAAAAACAAAAAACAACCCCCCCAAAAAACAAAAACAAAACAAAAACAAAACAAAAAAAACAAAACACACACACACACACAAAAAAAAAACCAAAACAAAAAAACCATTGAGAGGTCAATTTTGGATAAACAGGAGTTATTTTTCTCCAAAGATTTTCTCTGTGCAACACCACTGAAAGTAATTTGTTTTTGGCTGGGCCACCAACTTTTGGGAATAGTGCAAAAAGAAGACTACTTCATGAAATTCAAGGGTGATTTAAATGGATATCTTTGGCCATCCCCTTGTTCCTGTAATGTTAGAATTGTTTTTTTTTTTTTTTTTTAGACAGAGTCTGGCTCTGTTGCCAGGCTGGAATGCAGTGGTGTGCTCTCAGCTCACTGCAACCTCTGCCTCCTGGGTTCAAGTGATTCTCCTGCCTCAGCCTCCCGAGTAGCTGGGATTACAGGCACACGCCACCATGCCCAGCTAATTTTTGTATTTTTAGAGAGATGGGGTTTCACCATGTTGGCCAGGATGGTCTGGATCTCTTGATCTTGTGATCCACCCGCCTTGGCATCCCAAAGTGCTGAGATTACAGGTGTGAGCCACCGCACCCAGCCTAGAATTCTTATCTATTATTGAGATCTTGTTTCCACAGACACCTAATCTAATCCATTCTTTGTGCTTACCTGCTTGAATAATCTGCAGAAATTGCAATCCTCATTTTATCATTCAATTATTTTAAAGCTCATTCGGATCCTCCAAAGAGCAACATGTGACCGCCGGCGCCATCTCTGACTTGTCCTACCTGCCATCCTATGCCTCCTCTCTCACCAACCTCATTCTCTCCACCACGTGTTCCAACCACATTTAAAAAGCACATACTAGTTTCAGAAAGACAGGAGGAAGGGGCTTTGAGACCTATTGCACAGCAGAATGACTATAGTAAATATGGTGTGTTATGTATTTTAAAATGACTGAGGGTACATTTCAAATGTCTCACCATAATAAATGACAGGTAGGTGAGGTGATGGATATTTTACTAGCCTGACAATCTAACTCAGGGGCACAGAACCCTTCTCGCTGCACACCTCCTCCTCCCCACCCACTGCCACCCGGTGAACAGTCAGCATATTCCCTAGAGCATCAAAGTTAACAGTTTTCATTTCCAAATGTAACCATGCCTAGGAAATAAAGAAAAAAAAAGCTTAAAGGGTATTAATTTAGCCGTCTACTTTTAACCTATGTCGTGCACTTTCGAACATCTAGAAAGACCAGATGTTTCAAATAGGACTTGAGTTTTCCACTACACACACAGTAGCATTGAATAAATGGTGCACATACATATCACAGACTATGATTTGAAACTGTCTTCTAAATAGGAACATTCTAGCCTGGGACCCTGCCCCCTTTGACCTCTATCAACTCCGTGGGCAGGTATAAGCATCCATAATGTTCAGAGGGGACTTTAGCAAGTTCGCTTCTGTGCTTTAAAGAACAGTCTCTCCTATTAATTTTTAACACCACATGTACTCAGTGTATTAGTTCACTAACTCTACTTTTCTCATACACTGGCAAGTTCTTTAACATCTAGAAAGACTAGCCGTTGTAAACTAGGACTCGTCTGTCTTTTATTTACACTGTATACACAGGTAAGTAAAACAAAATGCACAATCACAGGAAACAATGGTGACTCTCACCCCACTGTAAGCGCACTGGCTTGGAGCTCTCTGCACATCCCACTCCTCCCGTGAACCAGTCCACAACCACCACACCACCCCCCACCACAAAACAACATTTCCTGTGAATTTTAATGAAAAGTTATTCACAAAAAGTGTCATTCTACTACCTCTAATTTTAACATATATCAGGCACTTCAGAACATCTAGAAGGAATACACATTTCAAAAAAGCTTAGCTTTTTTATTACTCACTTCATATATACAGAAGTGAGTAATAAAATGCACACAAAACAATGGATAGAATATGAAAATGTCTTGTAAATATGAGCCGTCAGGACTAGTAGGTCTCGCCCAACTGCGACAGAGCGGTCGCCCAGGACGTGCACCTGCCGGCTCTGCGGCCTAACCGTGTGGCCGAGCCGCGCCCCTGGACCGCCTCCCGTGTCCTCCACAGCCTCATGGCCTCCGAGTGCTTCGGGTGGTGCCATGTTTTCTCCCAGCTCATCCCAGGCGCAGGGCCGAGGACTGGGGGGACGCGAGGGGCTCCAGTCTCCCCACGTGCTCCCAGCATTATCAAAGTTTATTATCCACGCAGGGTCCTGGAATCCACCCCCTTCAGATACTGGGGAACAGATGTATAACAACAAAAGAAGTTTTCAAAACAAGATGACAGTCAACGTGTGTATATACAGCAAAAACCAACAAAGACAAATTAACAAAACTGATAATTAACAAACAATACATGTATTTTCTTGGTCTGGAAATGGCGTGAGCACACTGCTTTCAGATTTCCATCTACCTTGAGCCCAAACAATGTTAGAAGAAAAACGACATCCCAAGTACCCCGTCCTCCAAGGTCCGTTTGCTCTATGTAAACTTGATGTTCCTCTTCAGAAGGGACTGGAGTCTCTAAATTGGTGCCCGCGTGCCTGCAGAGCCACAGCAGTTC
Organism: Cacajao melanocephalus; assembly: GCA_963573385.1. Lineage (NCBI taxonomy): Eukaryota > Metazoa > Chordata > Mammalia > Primates > Pitheciidae > Cacajao > Cacajao melanocephalus. Next base: position 101,753 of record CAUYLG010071352.1, on the reverse strand, counting down.
TCTAATACGGTGTGCTGGAGGGCGTTCTTTACCCGCGTGTTCCTCAGGGTGTAAATAAGTGGGTTCAGTGCAGGAGTAACTACGGTGTAGAAGAGAGCTATGAACTTGCCCTGCTCATGGGAGGTGCTCTTGGCTGGCTGGAGATACATGAAGATGATGCTCCCGTAAAACAGGGACACCACGGCCATGTGGGAAGAACAGGTGTTGAATGCCCTTCTCCGCCCTTCTGCTGACTTGATCTTCCACACGGCCCAGGCAATGTGGCCGTAAGAGACGAGGATGAGCCCCAGAGGCAGGACAACAAAGACAAAGCTGGCGAGGTGCATCTCCACCTCATTGAAGCTGGTGTCCACGCAAGCCAGTTGCATAATGAGGGGCATCTCACAAAAGAAGTGGTCGATGCGATTGTTCCCACACAGCGGTAGGAGCATGGTGAGCGTGGAGCCCACCATGCTGGTGGTCAGACCCCCTAGCCATGAGGCCAAAGCCAGTCCAAGGCAAAGCTGTGGATGTATAACGACAGTGTAACGGAGTGGCCTGCAGATGGCAGCATAGCGGTCAAAAGACATGGTGGCTAGCAGGACACACTCAGTTGCCCCCAGCCAGTGGGAGATATAGAACTGGGCCACACACCCTCCATAGCTTATGGTTTTCTGTGGTCCCCACAGGTTGGCCAGGAGCTGTGGGACGATGCTCGTGGTGAAGCTAATGTCCAGGACGGAGAGGTTGGCTAGAAAGAAGTACATAGGTGTGTGGAGGTGCACGTCCACACGGGAGAGCAGAATGATGATGCCATTGCCTGAGATCGAGACCACGTAAAAACCCAAGACAGCGACGAAGAGGACAGTTTCTAGTGAGGGTCGTGCAGAGAAGCCCAGGAGGACAAAGACTTTTGGAGAACTCACATTGGCTATTTCCATCATCGTATGCTGGGGGTGGGGATCACATGAAGTGATCACATCCGTTAGCAAACATTAAAAGTAAATTTTATTTCATTTTATCTTATTCTTTTTTAGAGACACAGTCTCACTGTGTTGCCCAGGCTAACCTCAAACTCTTGGGATCAAGCAATCCTCCCACCTCAGCGTCCCCAGTAGGTGAGACTACAGGCCTCTGCTACTACCACTCTGGCCCATCTTGCCGTCACATACCATCTGAATTTTGATCTAATATTCTAACTTATCTCCCTGATTCTCCTTTGCTCCCCTTCCAAGTACTCTCAAAAAAGTGTTGGGGCTCAGAAAATGATACCCCAAAATGAAGGCCTCAGGAGCAGAAGTTTCTCTTTCTCCTGCTTTGTCGTCCCTGGCCCCTCATTCTTCCCCGAGGCTAGCCACAGAAACTAGAATCCCTCTTCCCCACGGTGACTCATAGAAACCAGAGGCCCTCTTCCTCAAAGGCAGCCGTAAAAACCTAAAAATGTGACTCTCCTCTACTTTTCTATGCTAAAACTAGCAATAAATAAATTATCTGACATACCTTATTGGATCGTAGGTCATAAGACCTGCATTCCAGAGAAGTCTTACCCCATACCCAAGAAAGGAGTGTCTCATACCCAAGAAAGAAGGCTCACTGCTCAGAGAGGCCAAAAAGAATCTCACAGGCGGGCCTTGCCGGGCTTCTCCTCTCAGTCCACCAGCATTAGATCGCGCCCTTCACGTTTAATCGCGTCTCTACACAGCTGTCCATGTGTCTTTCAACCTGACGATAAAAATGGAAAGTTTCTCCTGTATCTGTGGGTTCTCATCTGAAGGTTCCTCTGTTACGTAAAACTGTGATCAAATACACTTGTATGTCTTTTCTCCTATGAATCTGCCTTTTGACAGCTGATTTCCATGAAACTTCAGAGGACAAAGGGGAAATTTTCCCTCACGCCTTTAAAAGCAATCAGAGGATTACATTAAGACATAATATGATGGTGTCAGTCTGTTGCTCGACACCCTCATTTTCTTGGTACAAGGCTTGCAGTTGCAGTTTGCCGTACTTGAAGTGCTTTCTCCGCAAGACACCCACATACCCCCGTTCTCACCTTCTTCAGGTCATTTTTAAAAGTCACCTTCTAACTGAGGCCCTCCGTCACTGAATTACATAATATTGAAAACCCTTACAGCTCCCTTCTCTCTCTTTCCTGAATTATCTTTATGTAAGGTAATAACTTATAACAAATCAGAAACCACTCTCATTTCTTTTGTTTACTACCTGTTTCGTTCCATCAGACCATAAATTCCATGGAGCCATAGTTTTCTCTTTTGTTTACCTCTGAGTGTCTAACCCAGTGTCTGATGCACAGTGGTCCCTTCATCAATATTCATGGACGTGCATCGTGAAACGGGTTGCTAGAATGGTTCTGTGGGTGGAAGAGGCAGGACTAGAGTAATATAAAGGCATAGTGGAAGGACTCAGTGTAAACTTTCAGTACTGTTGTCAGGAAAAAGCTCTTGAAACTGCCAGAGGCATGCAGAAGGATCCAGACTATCCTCTGTTTTCATACAGATGGAATAAAACAAACTACCATTTAGCAGGGGGAATGCATAAAGTCAGAAACTGGACAATTTCAGGGTGCTTCAGATACCCCTGAAGACCTCTGGGGCCCTTCTTTACAAAAACATTAATTTATTCTAGTCTGTATTTTAAAAAGAAGAATCAATCTATTGAAGTTAAAATTCATCATTGTAGTTGGGGAACAGAGCAGCTGTGAACTTAACTATTAGCCCTCTTAAAATCTCAGAGAGTAGAATTTACCTATCCTTGTAACTGGAAGTCAATCAAACAACATAGACATGAACAGACATGTACATTCACAGTTTTAAAAATACATGTAGGTTTTCCATTGTGCATATATAGAAATGGGGCTCAGAAAACTCCAGGCATTTGCTAAAATTCACATGTGGAAGCTGTCCCAGTGCCGACTTACTGTGTCAGAACACTGAGACAGTCATCTGACCTGTATATAGCAGGCCAGGGGAGAAGGCATCCGGGAGAATACATTCCAACCTCCTCCAAATCAGGGAGGCAGGCCGGGGGTGGTGGCTCACGCCTGCATTCCTAGCACTTTGGGAGGCTGAGGCGGGGAATCACTTGAGCTCAGGAGTTTGAGACCAGCTTGGGCAACACAGTGAGAGATTGTCTGTACAAAAAAATAAAATGACCGAGTGTGGCTGTGTGTGCCTGTAGTCTCAGCTCCTTGGGAGGTTGAGGTCGGAGGATGGATTGAGGCAGGAGATTGACGCTGTAATAGGCATGATTGTGTCACTGCACTCCAGCCTGGGCAACAGAGCAAGACCCTGCCACAAAACAACAAAGAAACAAATCAGGGAGGTTGTTGAGACCTGTCAGAATGTGGATGTTTTCATCATGTGAATGTGAGAGAGATGAATTGGGATTGGGATAGTTAGGTACAACTGAGTCATGACACAATCAAAGTGGGTGTACTATATGCAGAGTCCCTGCAGTGAGCTGAAAAACAACAGGTTAAACTGACAACTGCATTATGACCCGTGGGTGTAAGATAAAAATTTTGTTAACTCACAGTTGATAGCACGTGGAAAATGTGTAAATGATGCCAGAGAGGAACCACAAGGTCACTCATGAGGTAATAGTTTGTAGAATTTTTGAGGAAAAAGAGATCTTTGTGGTGATCTATTTCTAGATGTTTAGTAACTTATCCAAAGCCCCAGAGCTGCTTAGTCATACTGGAGCTATACCCAAGATATTCAGATTCTTGGTACAAAAACAGCATTTTCAGTAAAGGAAGAGCTTTGCTTACCACAGAGATTCACTAACATCGTCAAAATTAAAAACTCACTTTTCAAAATGCAACCCTATTCCAAGCACTGTGCCATGAAGACAAAGAGAGTATACTGAAAGTTAAGGAAACATCTTGACTTCAAATTTTGTCTGAGTTAACTACGTGGTCACAAACTGTATCCCAGAGCGTAGGCAACCTGCTAAAATATCAAAGGCCACATGAGAAAATCAGATCATTTACATGGATCAGTGCTCATCAATCTCAATTGAAATGACCAGAAATCTGAGCTCCCAGTTTATTTTTAATACTTAAATACCATAAACAACAACAACAAACAACAAACTCCAAAATGTCACTTACCAATGATGAGCTAGCAAACAACACTCCAAAACGTCACTTACCAATGATGAGCTAGCAAACAACAAACTCCAAAACATCACTTACCAGTGATGAGCTAGCACCGTCATCTCCATTCACGCAGGGGGGAAACGTTGTAAAATGGGCAATATTTTATTTCAAGGACAGATAACTTTCATGAATTCAGTGCATGTGGCATTAAAAAATAGGAGATTAGCCAAGGGATTTTAAAGCACCTCAAATAGTGGAAATCTCTAAGTCCGTGGTAGGAGATGTGCTAGATTCTGTTCAAATTCATGTCTACAGGACACATTCTTAAGTATTTAAATCACAATGGGATTGAACTAGAAGAAAATACTTAAAATATTTTGTAAGAAAATGGATAATCAAAGGAGTGAGAATGGCTCATAGTGTTTCCAGAATGAAATTACATGCTGACTCCAAAGGGCGAGGTCTTACATAAAGTCCTTATAATTATAAGACATTGACTGTAACCCCTGGAGCCTTCAGGAGGGAGCCTGAGGGTGATGGTATATATCAGGGGAGTAAAAGCAGAGGGAAAGAAGCTTTTGGGATTTCTTTCCCTATTGGGTAATTATAGTTTTATTGTAATACACACACAGAATGGTTTCTTTTTTTGACTAGAACATTATTTTAGGCTTGCATACTGCCGAACTGCTTACAGAGTGTAAGGATTAAGTCTCTATCAAGTAGTGTGGGTGATAGTTTGAGACATTTGTTCATTCTATTAATTTTGGCATATGCTGCTATAGACTCTTTTTTAAAAAATACATTGATTTTATTATTGGTGTATACATCAGTGATCACGTTTTTCTTAATAGGTTAAATTAATTTTTATTTTGTTAAAATACAGATAACACATAAATTTACCATTGTAACTATTTTAAAGTGTGGAAGTCAGTGGAATTAAGTTCTTTCACAAGACTGTACCATCACCTCTATTAAGCTTCAGAAAGTTTTCATCACCTCAAATGGAAAACCTGGACCCATCGGTCAGTGTTCATTTGCCAGCTCTCCCCAGCCCTGGCAACCACTAACCTGCTTTCTATTGGTATGGATTTGCCTATTTTGGATATTACATATAAATGGACTTGCATAATACAGGTTATTTGTGTCTGGTTTCTTTCATTTAGCATGATATTTTCAAGATCTATGTTGTAGCACGTGTCAGTACTTCATTCTCTTTTATAGAGGAATAATATTTCATTCTGTGACTCTACCACCTTTTGTTTATTCATCTGTTGACACACATTTGGGTTTGTTTTTTGATGAACATTTGTTTCTACCTTTTGGCTATTGTGAGTAGAGCTGCTATGAACATTCATATACAAGTTTTTGTTTGAACTCTGTTTTTAATTATATTGGGTATACCTGGGAGTGGAATTGCTGGATCTTATAGAAATTCTATGAACAACTTATTATGGTACCAGCAAGCTTTTCTGCAGCAACTAAACCATTTTTACGTTCCTACAAGCAATTTGTGTCCCAGTTTCTCCACATCGTCACCAGCACTTGTTATGTTCCACTTTTTAAAATCTGTGTTTCCTTTTTATGGCCATCGTAGTGGATACAAAGTGGCACCTCATTGTGCTTTTGATTGGTGTCTCCCTAGTAGCTAATAACGTTGTGCATTTTAATGTGCTTGTTGTCCACTTACTTGTCTTCTTTGGAAAAATATCTATTCAAGTCTTTTGCCCATTTTTTGATTGGATTGTTGGTCTTTTTGTAAGTGTTCTTTATATACTCTGAATACTACACCTTTATGAAATATATGATTTGTAAATATTTTCTCTCATTCTGTGTATTGTCTTAACTCTTTTGACAATGTCTTTCTGATGAACAAAAGTTTCTAATTTTGATGAAGTCTAATTTATCTATTTTGTTGTTGGTATTTTTGGTTTTATGTCATATTTAACAAACCAGTGACACTTCCAAGGTCATGAAAATGTACTTCTAAGAGCTTTATAATTTTTTGCTCTTTCGTTTAAGCTTTTGATATATTTTGAGTTACTTTTTGTATATGCTGTAAGGTAGGGTCCAACTTCACTCTTTAGCAGGTGTCTATCCAGTTGGGTTGAACTGGATATACGTGTTGAAAGGATTACACTTTCTCTGTTGACACCCTTGTCAAAAGTCAATTGACATAAGCCCATAGATATATGGGCTTATTTCTCTCTATTCTTATGTCAGTATCAAACTTTTAATTATTGTAGCTTTGTAGTAAGTTTTGAAATCAGGAAGTATGTGTCCTCCAACTTTTTCTTTTTGTTTCAAGATTGTTTTGGCTATTCCAGGTAACTTGTATTTCATTATGAATCTGATAATTCTTGTTTTATTTTTGTAAAAAATAGTCATTGGGTTCTTTTTTGTGCATTAGTTTATTGACTCAGTTTTTGTGTATGTGTGGCTCCTTTAGGATTTTTTATATGTAAGATCATGTTATAGACTAATAAAAATAGTGTTATTTGTCTCTTTCCAGTTTGGAAGCCTTTTATTTATTTAGGTTGTCTAATTGCTTTGACTAGAACTTCCAGTACAATGTTGAATAAAAGTGGTGAAAGTAGGCATCCTTGTCTTGTTCCTGATGTTGTGAGGGTAGGCATTTAGCCTTTCATAATTGAATGTAACATTAGCTGTGGATTTTAAATCTGTGGCCTTTATCATGTTGAGGAAGTTCCCTTCTTGTATTATATAATTTTATTTTCATATATTGAACTACCCTTTTATTCATGGAATAAATCTCACTTGATCATGGTATATAAACCTTTATGATTTATATTGAATTTGGTTTCTTGCTAGGTTTTTTTTTTTGCTAGTATTTTGCAGAGGATTTTTGTATTTATATTTATAAAATATATTGTCTGTAGTTTTCTTTGATGTTTTTGCCTGTTACACATTTTTATGTGAAGTATGGGATAAGTACTAGTTCACTATGTTCTATCTATCTATCTATCTATCTATCTATCTATCTATCTATATTTTCCTTCACTCACACAGGCCCACCATCATGTGGCACTCTGTGGGGCTGGGCTTTCTAGGTGCATTGTTCTGTTTAACCCCTGTGAGTGATATCTATTTATTTTATTTTATTCCACGTTGCAGCATACATGGGTGGGGTATGGTGGTTTGTTACACAGGTAAATGTGTTCCATGGTGGTTTGCTGCACCTGTCAACCCATCACCCAGGTATTAAGCCCAGCATCCACTAGCTGTTTTTCCTGATGCTCTCCTATCCCCTGCCTTCCCCCAACAGGCCCCAGTGTGTTGTTCCTCTCATGTGTTCTCATTGTGATATTTTTGATTCTTCTAGAAACGGACTCTAGTTGCACCATAGCAAATTTACTCTTACCTTTGTGTAGTACATAGATCCTGGACTGGCATAATTCCTAAGAATTTGCCCACTGCAATCAGTAAGGTCTGGGTTTGTGCATTGCACTAACTTGTTCTAGTAGTCAGAGCACTAGCGAAGCCTGTTAAAATTACTTGGCTTCAGTTTTTGCATTTGTATATTAAAAAGTTTGTAAAATGGGATCCTAATTCCTAAGCTCTGTGAGGGTAAAGTTTGTGCCTGTCTAAATAACGATTATGTTCCCTGTTGTCCTAATATATGACTTGACACCTGGCATGCTGACAGCATCCAATAAATATTATTATTACTTGTTATTATTACAAGTCAATAAATGAAGAATTCTGCATCTAGTCTGTTAATCAGTATATATAGTCATGCAAAGTCAGTATTAAATTATGTGACTGACAGCCTACTGGCTACAAACCAATATGTTATTTTGCAGCAACAATAATTTTATGTCATCTTTGAGTCTTTCCTGAATTATCCAAGTTGCTCCTAATGTGACTGCACAAACAACTCGTACCAGCTCCACGTCATCGATGAGGCCACTTGAACGGGAAAGGGCCTGCTCAAGTTCACATGGCTATTAAGTTGTGAAGGAAGGGTCACACACAAGTGCTACTTCTATTTACATTGCTTTAAAGGAATATTTGAGGCTGGGTAATTTATAAAGAAAAGAGGTTTATTTGGCTTATTGTTCTGCAGCCTATATAGGAAGTGTGGTGCCAGCATCTGCCTCTGGTGAGGCCTCGGGAAGCTTACAATTATGGCAGAAGGCAAAGGGGGAACCTTTGTGTGTTACATGGTGAGAGACAGGGAGCAAGAGACAGATGTCAGTCTCTTTAAACCAGCTACCTCACTCGTGAACTAATAGAAAAAGAATACAATCATTACTGCATGGAGGGCACCAGGCCATTCACAGGGATCTGCCCCCCTGACCCAGACACCTCCCACTTGGCCCCACGTCCAACACTGGGGGTCACATTTCAACATGAGATTTGAACGGGACAAATATCCAAATTATATCAACTCCTAAGTAATATTCTTTCCTTAGTGATGTTATCTAGTATCTAGTCTAATGGGTCCAAATACGAACCATATTCTGAAGACGCTCTGAATTCTATTCCTGGCCAGCACCTCTATGCTACGCTTTAGATTCATATGTCTAACTGCCTATACTACGGCTTCATTTGGATGGTGTTATGAACCAAATTGTGTCCCATCCCCATTCATATGATGAAACCATAACCCCCGATGTGACTATATTTGGAAATAGGGCCCTTAAGGAGGTAATTATGAGTAAATGAGTTTATAAAAGTGGCAGCCTAATGTCATAAGATTGAAATCCTTATAAAAAGAGGAAGAAATACTAGCTATCTTCCCTCCCATCCTACCCCACTCTCTCTCTCTCTCTCTTTCCACACGTGCACAGAGGAAAGGCTAGTTGAGGACACAGCAGGCAGGCAGATGGCTGCCAGTTGGAAGAGAAGCCTCATCAGAAACCAACCCTGAGGGCACCTTGATCTTCAACTTCCAGCCTTCAGAACTGTGAGGAGATATTTCTGTTGTTTGCCACTACCCAGTTTGTGGTATTTGTCATGATATCCAGACCTGCCTAATATGGACAGCTAATGCAAAGCTCCAGTGCAACAGTTCAGGAGACGAAGCCTGCTCCACACCCGACCTTCTCCAGCTGCAGTCTCCTCGTCACAGGTGATGACAACTCTACTATTCCAGTTGCTTAGTCTAGAAGCTCAGAGTCCATGTGGCTCCAAGCAGGCCTGTTCTGCCCGTGGCACAGTATGCCAATCACTGAAACTGTGAGCTTTGCAGCAGAGAATGAGTTTATTTATGAGGCAGTCAAGTGAGAAAGCAGGAGAACTCTCAAATCAGTCTCCCTGAAAGTGGGATTTTAGGGATATTTATGAGATTGAGGAGTAAGGTGGTCCAAGGTGTAGGAAAATGTGATTGGGGTAGGAAAAAATGAGGTAATTGGTAAGCTGCTCAAATACGGTCAAACTTCATGGCTCTTCATAGCACACATATTCACAAAATGGTGTTGTTAACATGATCTGAGGGTGGCGTTTTGGGCATTGTGACATGAAAAGGTCACCCCTTGGACATTCATGCAGGCCCAATTGGAGAGGTAGTGGTTTCAGCTAGCTTGAACTGGACAAGAGTTGACCCTAGTTCCTGAGAAAGAACTTAAGCAATCGTTGCTGCAGTGACCTATAAGTGAGACATGGTATCTGTAAGGAAACTGGTGGAAGTTTTATTACGTATTGCTTAGCTCTGTGACTTTAGCTCTATAAATCTTAAAATAAACTAGAAGCAAGCCACCGACTAAAAGCAAGTGACTAAAGCCAGTGAGCCAAGTCGTTTGGGCCTAATCAGGGGAGCCCTTGTTCTCAAACACTGACCTCTCTCATTTCCACGTCCTCTGTTCCTCACACAGTCTGTCAGCAAATCCTTTTGACTTTACTTTTAAAGATATCCAGATTACAATCATTTTCACAACGAGTCACCCTGTCTCAGCTAGATCGTTTGTATTAGAATCACAACCATTTTACTTGACAGCGCTTCACTGACTTCCTGACTGTGTTTCGAAAGTTCATGAGGTATATGTGTCTGCACCTTCCCCGCCACACCCGTCACCTCTCTGATCCCACTTCCCAGCACTTCTCCCATTCCTCCCTTGACTGCAGCCTCACGGGCCTCCTTGATCCTCAGACACGCCAGGCTCCTGCTGGCTATGCTGCTTTTATCTCTGCCAGTTCCTCTGCCTAGTATAGTTTCCATGTCTCTTTTTTTTTTTGAGATGGAGTCTCGTTGCAACCTCCGCTTCCCGGGATTACAGGCACCTGCCACCACACCCGGCTGATCTTTTGTATTTTTAGTAGAGACAGGGTTTCATTATGTTGGCCAGGCTGGTCTCGAACTTTTGACCTCATGATCCGCCTGCCTCAGCCTCCCAAAGTGCTGGGGTTACAGGCGTGAGCCACCGCGACCGCCAGCTTCCATCTCTTAACAAGAACTTGGCTGAGGCCTTACATCTGTCCTTAAGCTTCACCTCAGAGGCATTTTCCCTGATGCTGTTACTTGGAACTGTCAAACTTACCCTTTTCCTACTTCTGCTCTACTTCTCTCCAGAGCACTTTTCACCACTTATTTAAGCATTCTACATGCTTATTTTACTTAAGTGTCTTGTTCTGTCAGAACAGAAGCTCATGAAGGCAGTGATGTCTATTTTGTTTCTTGTGCATCCCTGGTTTCCAAGCATGAGCACGAAGACGCGGCTTAATAAACGAATGCTGATGAGTGAGCAAATGTGCTGAACTCAAGGTGGGGGCAGCAACCACAGGGGTCGGTGTGGGGAGAGGGAGATGCACGCAGCCAGTGGAGGAAGGAGTCTTCACTTTATACAAACAAGCAGTCTTTCTGCAGCTGGCCAGGCCGATTAGAAAAGACAAGACTGCACTCTGGGTTTTGCAGTTTCTCTTTTCTTTTCAGTTCATATAGAATACAATCACTCCACTACCAAATATTTGTCATTCACACATTTACTAAACTGCAACTACCTGCACGGAAAAAACTCAACAGCCTTTGAGAAAATTGTAATGACTTGCATATGCTCATTTTTATATATTCTTCATTTCTGTTTAGAAGACATTGAATTCCTGAGTAAAACTGTAAGAGAAACTGCTGAAAATAATTTATTTTTTCAAAAATAAAACAAATATTCTTTTAAGTGACAATTACACTACTCAATACTTTTATTTTTTCACTCAGACATTTCTTTACGTATTTGGTCATAGTTTTGTCTAAATATATATTGTTTTAAGTTAAAATACTGTGCCTATTTTCTTGCAAAAGTCTTTTTCAATTTGTTTTCCTATCGAAGCTATTAAAACAACAAGGAAATGCCTCTTGTTAGAGCAAGGCATTGCTTATCATTAATTTCTTTTGGCAATTTCTCAGCAATTGAGCTTCTCAGAAATCAAGTTTCTATGGTATATCCTTGAGCAAAGCAGTGGGCTTGGCCTCCCATGTCATATGGATCACAGTTGCTGGGGCAGAATACTGAGGACTAATTCAGCTATTCATTATACGTCGGTATTTTCAGCACGATCTCATCATAGTCCATATGGAGTACTCAGTCTAATCCCAAGATGGCTGAAACTGGGGTGCAGATGGAACCAAGGTGAAGCCCAAACAAAAAATCAGGTCTCCTGGGCACAGAAAATGAATGGTGTTTTCAAATCAAACTATAAATCAAAAAAGACACAGACATTCCAAATTTGAGATGTTGGCCTGAAACTCAGCTGCTTCTTGAAATAGAAAACCCTTAGGTGAGTAGTCATAGGGATTTTTATTTTTAACAGTGGTGGAGGACTCTTAGAAAAGATGGATAGAAAAACTTGGCTGGGCACAGTAGCTCATATCTGCAATCCTAGCACTTTGGGAGGCCGAGGTGGGAGGATCACTTGAAGTCAGGAGTTTGAGACTAGCCTGCCCAACATTGTGAAACCCTATCTCTACAAAATATATACAAATTAGCCAGGCATGGTGTTGTGTGCCTGTAGTCCCAGCTACTTGGGAGGCTGAGGTGGGAGAATTGCTTGAACCCAGGAGGCAGAGGTTGCAGTGAGTGGAGATTGTGCCACTGCAATCCAGCCTGGGCAACAGAGTGAGACCCTGTCTCAAAAAAAAAAAAAAAAAAAAAAAAAAAAGAAAAGATGGATAGACAAACTAATAACTAATAAAAATACTTGTGTTTTCATACCACAACTTATTTTAGAAAAAAATACATGCCAAGCTGGGCATAGTGGTGTATACCTGTATGCACTGGGGAGGCTGAGGCAGGGGTTTTGAGCCCAGGAGTTCTAAGCTTTAGCATGCTCTCATCGTGTCTGTGAATAGCCAGTGCATCCCAGCCTGGGCTACACACTGAGACTTTGTCTTTAAAAAAAAGGAAGAAAGAAATAAAAAGCAAAGGCAATGAAAGAAAATGCATGCTGGTATGATATTTTCAGTGCGAAGTAACACCTTGTAGAATACTGGTGGTCCAAGGAGCAGCATATGGAAAACGTGGAAGGAAATAATAATTGCACAGAAGATCCTGAAGTGGATCAGTCAGTTTCTGTAGGTATATTTTGTTCTAAACTTCGCATTTTTAATGCACTTTGAGTATCCAAATACCTCAAATAGAAGAGCGACTTGCTCTCTAGGTTTTTGGTTTATGCAAACCTGAAATTTTCAGTATCAATAAAAGTCTTTAAATTTTACATGCTACATACTCTATGAAGGGAGACTTGCTTGACATTTTAAATTTACCTAAACTAAGCCTGAAATAGGTTTTTATTTTTAATGACAGTATCTAGTCACCCTTGTGATATGAAAGCTCCTCTTTGACAAAGAATGGTATGAATTTAGCAAACAACGGCTTCTAAGTTAATGACTATTTGCCTAGAATTATTAAAATACGACTTAGTCCAAAATAAAATCACCAAGAAGAATATGTAAAATACATAGGAAATTTAAAAATAAAATTTGCCCCAGATAATCAGTGGGAGTAATTGTCTACATTTAGTTGACAGTAAGCTGCATGAGCTCTGGTAGAATATAGAGAATTTGAAGACCTCTTTCATTAACTGAAGGCTCAGCGGATCTGCTCACAGGAGTGGGAGTGAGCTGATTATCATTTTGAAGATCATAGCATAAGTGCCCAGGAGGTAACTTATGTCTCTTTCTGTCCACTCCCATCTACAGGTCATAAAAATAAACTTTACTTTTCATTCTTTGTGTTGCGTTGTGTATGGCAAAGAGTGATGAAAACTGTGTGAATTGGTTTGGTCAGCTGTCCTTAGCAGAACACCATAGACTGAGTGGCTTAAACAACAGAAGTTAATTTTCTCACTGTACTGGAGCCTGGAAGTCCAAGATCAACGGGCTGGCGGCGTTGGTTTCTTCTGAGGCCTCTCTCCTTGGCTTGAAGATGGCTGCTTTCTCATTGTGTCCTCACATGTTTGTGGTTCCTCGTGTCAACTTGTATATCCAAACTCCCCCTCTTTCTAAGGACATCAGTTAGATTGAATTAGGACCCTCCTAGGGCCTCATTTTAACTTAATTGCTCCATTAGAGACCCTATCTCCAAGTACAGTCACATTCTGAGGTCCTGAGGGTTAGGAATTCAGGGGGGAAACAATTTATTCCATAACACTGTGGTTCTTCAAGTTTGAAAGCTTACAACTCTGGTCAGTGTCTTGAAAGAGAAGTACTCTAGTTAGTTCTGACAAGATCCAAATCTCCCACTTATACAATGAATTCGGAAACAATGTAGCCCTTGATATTTGAGCAAACGAAGTTTATGTGGAGACAGCTTCATGATACCTGTGTGCATGGATGTGCACACAAACATACACACAAATGCAATGCCACGTTTGTCCTGAATCTTTGCTGAAATGCAGGCAGTGGTATCTGACTATGATGCGGTCTATATGCAGAACTCCAAAAACATTCCTATAATGTAACAAATTCCACCAGAGCTCCTTGGTGCTTGGCTTAGTTATTTGATTGCTTTCCTGAAGAGACGACGTTCTCATTGACTTAACTGAGGTCTAAAGTAAAAATGCTGATCTGTAGTCCAGGGAGATACACAAGGATTTTTATCCTGTAGTAAATGTTGCATCTTTCCCAATGAGAACCTTTTCAATCATGTTCACCCCAAGAAATCAGTCTTATGACCATTGCCGCAAGTTCAGTACAAATCACCCAAACCAGATCCTTCACTGTCCCGAATCCACTGTCCAGAACATGATGCTATGGATTAATATCTTTAATAACTCCCTCTGGGCTTGATTCCCTGCCATCCTCCAGGAAAAGGAGGAGCTCAACCACCCACCTGAGTTATGCTTCCTTTGCTGTGACTTAAAATAGCAAATCAGGGACCTATGGTGGGAAAAAGTGAATGATGAGAGTAATCATTTCCATGAGGTGTTTCCACACTGTTCTTTAATGCTTGCTCAAGGCCAGGGCTTGGATAGCACAGGCATGGCATCCTTGGGGAATATTTGCAATTGCAATTTTGTGGGATTGCAGGACGAAGTATTAAAAAGAGAGTTTTGCATACTGCTCTCTGAAAGAACATGCAAATTTTACTGAGTGGAAATTGTATAAGGCAGGGTAGTTACAACATCTAGATTCTATGTGAACATTTTTTTGAAGGTTAGTCAAATTGATGACCATAGTTCATTTAATCAGAGATGAAGGAGATTCCTAAAGATTGACTTACAATGCTATGTCCACTAACTAAATTTTGTGATTTTAATGAGCAAGGGATACATTTTGGTCTTATAGTAGTGGATTACATGACTATTTTTTTCTCTGTTAATAATCACAAATTTAGCAAAGTGAGAGTCAAACTAAAGACAATTCAAATACTTACTATGAACACTTCTTAAGTAACAAGTACTGAATACAAAGACCGTGTTTCCAAAAAATAGCCAATGCTCTCAGGATAGTCACTGTGTAGAGCTGTAGACCAGAATAACATGAGGAAGCACATGTTCTGAAACCAAACGTCTGCCCTTGGCTTCCCTAACTGCAGGATCTACTCAGCAGCAGAGCCAGCAGGGAGTGCCAAGCTGGCCTTCCTGAGTCTCATTGCTAGAATCAGTGCCCTTGAAAACAGGTGAAAGAAATGCCCATTATTTGGATATAATCAAAGTAACTGTCTCTAGTACAGTATGTCTGCCAATTGGAAGCATGGAAGCATAAGAACAAGATATTCAAAGTTATTATTAAGCATGTGCCAAAGTATTAATTATTGATATATTAGTATTTATTATTTCAGTAGTCTCCCCTTATCAGTTACCTGCAGTGTAGAACAATAAGGTATTTTGAGAGAGACAGAACACACATTCACATAGATTTTATTACAGTATATTGTTGTAATTGTTCTATTTTATTATTATTAATCTCTTGTTGTGCCTAATTTATGAATTAAACTTTATCATAAGTATGTATGTGTAGGAAAAACACAGTATATGCAGTGTTCCGTAGTATCCACGGTTTCAGGCATCCATTGAACTGGGGGGGTCTTGGAAATTATCCCTATGGATAAGGGGAACACTACTATAGTAATTATTGCAGACAAAGCAGAAAGACAAAATAGCTGGTTCTAAAAAGAATTTGGATAATAGGGACTTATATATAGTTATTCCAGAAATAAATATCAAAATTAAGATTACTAAACTGTATATAAATGTATTTTACTTTCTACTTTTTAATTTTCTACTTAAATCAAAACTACTTGTTTCTCTGCCAGCCGTAAGTTATTGGTAATAATTTATCAATTTCTGCAGGTTAATCTCTAATCTTATTTAAAAAATGTTTACAGACAAGATCTCACTCTGTTACCCAGGCTGGAGTGCAGTGGCATGATCATAGCTCACTGCAGCTTCAAACTGCTGGGCTCAAGGGATTCTCCAATTTCAGTCTCTGGAGTGGCTGGGACTAATTACAAGTGTGTGTCACCCTGGCTTAATTTTTAATCTTATGTGAACAAGAGAACCTTTATAAGTTGCTAATTCTTAGTGTCTAAATCTTGGTGTCAAAGAATTAACACAATGAGCACCAGAGCATTGAAAAACAAGCTGAGTTGATCACTGATAACTGATAGGACCGCATGTCACTAAAAGAAACACACCAAGGAGGCTGCTGAAGTGAAAACTTCATGTGAAGTTGTAGAGAGAGCTCATGATGGCTGTGCTGATGAATGGTCGACATTTTGCATGTGTGGAAGGACAGAATGAGGTCACAGATCTGTAGGCAGTTTGTTAAGCCAAATTGTGTCATTTATCAGTCAGGAAAACATTTTTAGTTAGGTCCTGATGCTAAAAGAGTCGGTAAATAAGACCTTTCCAAGTTTTTCAACACTATTAGCTTTGTGTTTTATATCCTTTGAAGTTTCTGTTCACATAACAGCTTCTGCTGGGCAGCTGCACATAAGATAAACACAACTCTCAGCTATGATATATTTAGGCTAGTGGTGTCATAAAGAGAAGCCTTTTTTTTACATTTGCAAATATATCATGACCACAAAGATATAATCCCCACAAGTTCCACCTCAGGATCAATTAAACTAATGAGAAAATTCTTGTCTGGGCAGGGTGGCTCACACCTGTAATCCCAGCACTTTGGGAGGTGGGTGGATCACTTGAGCCCAGGAGTTCAAGACAACATGGCAAACATGGACAACACAGAAAAATGCTGACTCTATCAAAAAAACAAAAACAACAATTATCTGGGCATGGTGGCATACCTTGCAGTCCCAGCTACTCGGGAGCCCAAGGCAGGAGGATCACTTGAGCCTGGCAGGTTGAGGCTGCAGTGAGCAAAGATCACACACAGCACTCCAGCCTGGGCAGCAGAGTGGGACCTGTCTTAAAACAAAAAGAAAAACAAAACAAAAACAAAAAAGAAAATTTTTAGTATGAAATAATAATAAATAACCAAGCAATCATCATTTTGCCTTTTGCCAAATTTGAGGTAATTTTTTTCTATCATACAATAAATATAACAAGATTTAAATGTAGTTAAGTAATGACATTGAAAACATTGGAAGCCAAATATCCTATTTGGTGAAATGTTAGCTTTTTCAATGGTTAATTCTCATCTTATTGGTTATTCGTTAAAAATTAAATAATTGAGTCAGATCTGAGAGTTTGTTTCTCTTCCCTGTACTTAAGGAAGTAATTGGTTTTGGTTCCAGTATTACCTGAGATGAGAGGGACTAGCTGTCAACAGGTATGCACTGTTTCACCTCACATGCTTGGTCTGGCTCCGTGCCTTATAGAAGTGACTGAAGTAAGATTTCCTACACCTCTGGGGGGCAACTGCTGTTGTAGATTTAATTTTATGAATATGTACAATTTCTTATATAGGCAAATTTGCCAGCTAGTATTAAAAATTATAAGCACTGTCGGCTGGGTGCGGTGGCTCACGCCTGTAATCCTAGCACTTTGGGAGGCCGAGGTGGCTGGATCACCTGAGGTCAGGAGTTCAAGACCAGCCTGGCCATCATGGTGAAACCCCATCTTTTAAAAAAAAATTATAAGCACAGTCAACAATACTAAGGCAAAATTTATTTGTAAGAATATTAACTATAGCATTTTTTGCAACAGAAAAACTGGAAATAAAAAAAAAACTGGTTGAAAGCAATCATTATGATGATTATACAGAGGGGCACTTTGCACCCATTAGTAATATATTAAGTAAATGTATTTAATCATAGTCATCCTACTAGGCGTGAGATATCTCATCATGGTTTTGATTCGTATTTCGCTAATGATTAGTGATGTCAAATATCTTTTCATAGACCTGCTGGCCATTTGTATGTCTTCTTTGGAGAAGTGTCTATTCAGTTCCTTTGCCCATTTTCAAAACTGGGTTACGTTTATTTATTTATTTTTGCTATTGAGTTGTGTGAGTTCCTTAATTTTTTTGGAAATTAATCCCTTATTAAATATATGGTTTGCAAATGTTTTCTCCCACTCCATATGCTGCCTTTTCACTCTGATTGTTATAGCATAGCACCTACAGTTAAAAATAAGATACTGTGTACTTAACAATTTGCTAAGAGTGTAGATCTCATATTAATTGTTCTTACCACAAAAAGAAAAAAGAAAAATAAATCACAAAGAGATACAAGGAAACTGTTGGAGATGATACATATCTTTATTACCTTGACCGTGGTGATGGTAACATAAATCTATGCATATGTCCTAACTCACCAAATTGTGTACATTAATTATATTCACTTTTTTATACATCAATAAAGCTAGGAAAGAAAGAAAATAAATTTTTGTTTTGCTTTTTCTAATGGTGGGAGGGTCTTGCTCTGTTCCTCGGGCTGGAGTGCAGCAGCTATTCACAGGCATGATCATTGCACACTGCAGCTTCCGACTCCTGGCTCAAGCAATCCTCCTGCTTCAGCCTCCCAAGTAGATCCGACTACAGGCACACACTACCACACCTGGCTGAGAAAATGGCCTTTGAAATGCATTTAATGGCATGAAAACACTTATGTGGAAAGGATGATCCTAATTTCGGAAATTTTAAAACCAGTGGGTGCATGTTTGTTTTCACAAAGCAAAGATGGTAAAGATGTGCATCAGAATTCACAAGGGGGCTGGATGTGGTGGCTCAAGCCTGTAATTCCACCACTTTGGGAGGCCAAGACAGGAGGATCACTTCAGCTCAAAAGTTTGAGACCAGCCTGGGCAATGTAATGAGGTCTTGCCTCTACTACAAATTTTTAAAAAGGATTAGCTTGGTGTGATGGCACACACTTGTAGTCCCAACTACTTGGAGGCTGAGGAGGGAGGATCACTTGAGCCTGGGAGGTACAGGCTGCAGTAGAGTCCTGATCATGCCACTGTACACCAGCCTGGGCAACAGAGCAAGACCCCGTCCCCCCCCCACCAAAAAAAAAAGGCACAAGAGGATAGTTGAGGGTAGTAGCATTCTGGGTTATTTAAATATTTTTCTTGTACTTAATTTTCTGCATGGCACCGATAATCTAAATCAAGTTGAATATCGTGCATGTCTTTGTTCTCAAACAGCAGCCATAGCCATAGTCATGGCAGGACACCTGCAGCTTCCTAGGACTCTTTCACGTGCACCCTATTCCCCTATTCATTCTACAGATGGAGAACTTGAGTTCCAGGAGATTTGTTTACCAGACCAATTTATGCTAGGACGGGACAGATTGGTGTTAGAGGTGCTGAAAAAGTGAAAACCTTTTGTGTTACCACATTTCTGTCATTCAGTGCCTAAAAACTAACATGGACCTATCTACTTGAGCATTTGAGGATTAATGAGCCTATTTGTGAGTAATCAGAATAAGAGAAAGAAAGGTTTATTTCAGTAGCTCTCAAATTTTAGAAGGGAACAGGAGGACCCCACCCCCGAGAGTTTCTGATTCAGCAGGTTTGAGGTGGGGCTTGAGAATTTGCATTCCTAACAAGTTCTCAGTGATGCTCATGTTTCTGGTCAAGGACAGCAATGGTGGAACACCCTTCCTAGTGCCTTGCTAAGAAGGATGGATTGACTGGAGTGGCATCACCTGGGAACTTGTTAGAAAGGCAGAATGTTGATCCCAGTTAGAAAGAATCGGAATCTGCATTTTAACAGGATCCTCAGGTGATTTTCTTACATGCGAAAGTTTGGGAAGCAGCACTTTGGTACATAGGTTGTCAAATACGAATTACATAAATCATAAATCTGAAATGGGGTGTGTGACACTCCTGCTTGTAATATATTTTTCTCATGTTTATGACAGATAAGTAAATAATACAAAACTTATAAATAATCATAAAGCACTCCAGACTCCTGAGTTCTGCTGCTCGTTAACAGTCACGGAAACTTCCTCAGTCCCGATTTCCTCATTGGGGAAAAAAAGGGTTGAAATAGGTGAGCATGTAGTCTCTAAATCCAGCAAATAGATTTTGTGTTGGTTGGAAACTGAAGAAAATCAACCACCTGTGGAGCACAGGATTGGGCAGGAGACATAATGAATAAGCGATTTCAGTCTCCTGACAGCAAGAGCTCAGAGTCAGCTGTTAGCTAATCTCCTGCTACTGATATTGTGGCCTTGAAATTATCACTAGAACCAGCTTGTGCTTTGTGGTTCTGGTGGGCAGCGTAGGGGAGGAAGTGGGGGACCAGATGCTGGCAACAGGTCTTCCAGGCCCTGCATCTTCCTCATTGTCATATTAACCTTTGAGTTGACAACCAGAACAATGGCTTCTTAACCTACCCCAAGTAATTTTGATAACCTTCTATTCTCATACTTTTTTTCCCTCCTTCTTTCCCATCTTGTCTTTGGGAGTATCAGACCTCTGAGGAAAGGCTATTGACATTTGATCTGATTAACATTACCAGAGTTGCAAAGAGAAATTTTATTTCCAACTTTGTTTTCTTTTTCCCAAGAAGAGGTGTTCTCTTTGTATGTTTGAAAGAGGACAACCTATTTGGAATCTTGAGATCTCAGATCTCCATACCGTAATGAAGAGTGTGCCTAAAAAATCATGAATCCGGATTTGTCATTCCTATTCCAGCAAAAATGCAACTCTCTTATTACCATTCTTGTGTAATCTTATTATGCTCATTTCTGAGGAATAGGGAGGTCCTTACTTTGTTTGGTCTTGCAATACTAGAATTTCCTCGAAAGCAAAGTGAACCTGGAGTGTTAGATTCACTCATGTTTCAGCCTGTTTTTTTCCCCCTGTACACCCACATGTGTGTACGAGCGTGCACACACACACACACG
Organism: Cacajao melanocephalus; assembly: GCA_963573385.1. NCBI lineage: Eukaryota > Metazoa > Chordata > Mammalia > Primates > Pitheciidae > Cacajao > Cacajao melanocephalus. The sequence goes on along the minus strand of CAUYLG010071352.1, from coordinate 80,945 downwards.
CACACTCACTCTTTCCTTTCCGCCTCCCCTTTTGAGCTCTTCCTGCCTTCTCTATCATGCCCAGGCCCCTGGCAGCTCGTGGTTGGCAGGAGCACGAACCAGTGGTCAGATGCAACGTCCTGCCTCATGCATTTTGCCTCTTGGTGCTTTGTTCAGAATTTCCCCACGTAGAGTGAAACTCAGGAGCTAAGAAACCGGGTCACCGTGAAAGGATGGGAAATTATCTCCTGCGAAAACTCAGGTGAGTCTGGACTCTGGGTGCTGCCTTTCTTGGGAGAAAGGGAACAGAGATAGGGAGGCTGGACATATGCATGTCAGGGTGTGCTTCAGAAAGGCTGAGCTGGAAGACAGCATCCTTTCAGAGCACACAGTGATGCTCGGTTGACTCCTTCTCTTGCCTTACTCTCGAACCGTGATAGGATGCCAGATGTAGAAAACAAAAATACTGGATGCTATGTCACATTCAAATTTTAGAAGAACAATTTTTTTTTAGTATGACTGTGCCTCGTATAATATTTTGGGCATTATTACATGGGTTGTATTTTACTAAAAAGTTATTCATTGTTTATCTGAAATTCAAATGTAGCAGTGCATCTGGTATTTCATCTGGCAACCCTAGACAATTACCACTTGAATTTTTCTGCTCCTTTCTATCTTTATGTGGATGTAGAGCTTACCTTCCCATCCATCAGCTTCTTGGGTTGGTAGGAGAATGAACTGTCAGGTTCTTGCAGATTATGGAGGCAGAATATGCATTTGAATGCTTTTGACGTTAGTCACACCTTTTTTTTTGGTAATGTTTAGTGTTATACTCTTCCAATACTTCATAACTTGTAGAATTTATACAGATAACAGGAATTATTGTTCTTACATCTTGCTTCATCTTAAATGACCGAGTGTACTGCATCCCACCCCTCTGTCCACTTTCCAGTCCCCTTCCAGACAGTCTTGCATATGATGTGACTACACTGATATGCCCAAGGAAAAACTCTCATCATATCACTCCTGTGCTCCAGTGGGTACCATGTAGAAGTATGACTGGACAAAAAGGATATGACCTAATGCTAATAGACTGAGTGGAAAATCGCAGCAAGTCTTGTTCTGTCTGTTTAGATTCTTCTTGACCTCTCTGTGCCGCATTCCTTACTTCTGGGTATGGGGCAGAACACTCTCTGGAATGGGGGGCTTATGACCTACAGTCAAACAAAGTAGGTCAGATAATTTCTTTATGGCTGGTTCTTCCACAGAAAGATAGAGGGAAAATTAGAGTCATCTTACTCATTATATGGCTGGCTTTGGGGAAAAGAGGTTCTGGTTTCTATGAATCACCTCAGGGAAGAGGGATTCTAATTTCTATGACTAGCCCTGGGGAGGAATGAGTTGCCAGAGAGAGGAGAGCAGGAGAAAGAGAGAGCTGCTTCTGAGGTCTTTATTTTGAAGTATTATTTTCTGAGCCCCAACAAAGAGATGGTAAAGAGCTGAAATTCCTATGAACAACCAAAATTAAGAGGAAATTCAGCAAATGCATTCCCAAAGAGTCGCCTTGGAGTTTGTCAGTCATTTGGATCACAGATGTGATGTGAGAGGAGGCAGGAGAATGGCCTCTAGAACACTGATGCAGAGAAGCTCTCCTTGCTCTCACCCTGCTTGTCAGAGGCCTCTTAACTTGGGCAGTACCTAATTTGCAGCCCAATAATTGGCTGCAAATGAGTCTGGGGAAGGTAGCTGCTGCTTCCTAGCCTCTCTGGCTAGCAAGAGGGTGAAGTAAATGTTGACATTGCCCACGGGCAGTGTCCATCACACACTCTTGTTTTTATTTCAAAATTGATTTAGTTCTTTGAAGACTTTATCCTCCCATGTAAATTTATACACGAAATCTGAATTTGCGTATTTTATCAAAAGTGCCAGCTTGAACTTTGATTGGGATAACACTACGAATATAGAGATGTATTTGCAAATTGTTCTATGTTTATGCAGATATACTATTAATACTCCAATCAAAACAATTATTTATAACTACAATTATTTAAATATTCGTTAATGCATTCTAATAGAGTTTATTTTTTTGTTTTTCTTTTATTCATTGTTAGATTGATTTCTAGATACCATATGTAATCATAATAAATCTATGGGTGGCATTTTTTCCTAGCCTGTTATTGTTGGAATGTTATTGAATTTTGCAAGATTTTGTATCCACTAGCCTTGTTGAATTTCTCATTTTTTTCATGGCTTTTTAATCCTAGTGAAATCCACAGAAATTTTACATAGTTTACATAGTTAATATATAATCTATAAAGTTAAAGATTTTTCTGGCAACTCATTCCTCCCCAGGGCTAGCCATAGAAATTTTACAATTTTACATAGTTAATATATCATGTGTAAAGTTAAAGATTTTTCTACTCTTTTTCATTTCTTACAAATCTTTATCTTATTTTATAGCATAATTATGTTTAACAATGTCAGAATTCTTAGGCATCCTTGTCTTATAACTGATCATAATTATTTTTCTAAATTGTTTTCATTAAGTTTGCTGTATATTTTTGACATTTATGTTTGGCATTAATGTTTTTGGCATATTGCCTCCATCAAAATAAGAAAATTCTACTTTTTTTTTTAATATGTAGAAATGAGACTTCACTATGTTGCCCAGTCTGGTGTTCAGCAGCTATTCACAGATGCAATTACAGTGCACTACAGCTTTGAACGCCTGGCCTCAAGTGATCTTCCTGCCTCAGCCTCCCAAGGAGCTGGGATTACAGGCACTCACCACTGTACCCAGCTCTTCTGAGGGTTTTTATTGTTAATAAGGACCAAACATTATCAAATGCATTTTTAAACTATTGGGATAACCTCATGATTCTTCTCTTAGACTTCTAAAGTGGTTAATTATGTTAATAAATATTTTTGCTGATTACCTATCCTTAGATTTCTGGGATAAAACCCATTTGATTGTGATGTGTGCCATTTTACTATAGTTTTAGATTTAGTTAATTTATATTTTATTGAGGATTATTGCATCTATTTTCATGATTGAATTGGACCTGTGATTTTTTAAAAATTTGATTTATTTAATTTAAAATTAAAGTTTACCAATCTCATTAAATAGGTTGGCATCATTTTACATTTTTCTACTTTCTGAAACGTCTTATATATGAGAGAGTCTATTTGTCACTTGAAGTTTGGTAAATTGTGTATGCAGCTATGTAAGCTGGAATCGTTTGTTATTGATAGTATTCATGTGCCAGTTTTTGCTTTTTATTTTTTCCAGCATATTCATTTTAAGCCATCATGTTTATTTTACACAATTATTCATCACGTTTGTTTTATGTCTGTAATACTTATTCTGAACTTTCTGTTTTCATTGCATTTTTGTTCCTCTTCCTTATTTCTTTAGTTGGTCTTTCCAGACTTTTGCTGTCTTACTGATATTATTACTTTCTAAGATCTGGTTCCCTATCATATTCATTTTTACTTACAACTTTCTTGTTTCCTTTTTCTTCTCCCAACTTTTTAAGACAAATGCTTACTTTGTCGTTATTAGTCATTTATATTTTCTTATGAATGTATTTTAGCAACCTATTTTCTTCGCACTTCACTTTATCCTTCAAATAGTCTTGCGTAGCTTGCATTATTATTTACTCTGTGGTTTTAGAAGGTTCCTTTATGATTCCTTCTTTAATGTAAGGATTACTTAGTATATTACTTATGCCTAGACATGTACACTTTGAGTATAGCTTATGTTGGAGAAATAGTGTGCAAATTGTTGATTTTGGGGGATGTTTATTAAGACTTTCTTGTGGAGTTATAACGTCAAAAGTCAACATCCAACCTTTAGAAAGTTTAAAAACAAGAAGAAAAAACCTGGAAAGTATAAAAAATTACCCATAATCTTAATTCTTTGGCCAAGATCCATTTAAAGCTTAATAAAATACACATTTTTAATAACAATAGAGTATTCGTTGATTTGTTAATTTGGTCAACAAATTTTTGAACATCACCTGTGGCCTGATATTATCTGAATTCCTCTTGATTAAGAAAAACACTTTTACTTTATTCACAGTAGAATTTAGTATCCAGTTATGTTCAGTAATACTAATGGTGTGGAATTCCAATTAGGTCCCTACTGATGTTAAGTACTTTCCTGTCTTGTTTTCAACTTTAAAATACAAACATCCTTTGGGGGTATAAGTCAGTGAATAACTAATAACCCCAAGGACAATTATTTTACCAGATTCTTTCTTTATTGACCAGTTTAGAAAGATGGAATCATGAGAAAACTGGATTCTGGGAAAAGGCGGCGGTGGAGGGGGGGAAGGAGAACTCTTTACCTGATTTACAGTCTACACAACTTTTATTTTTATTTTTTATTTGAGATAGAGTCTCACTCTGTTGCCAGGCTGGAGAGCAGTGGCATGATCTTGGCTCATTGCAACCTCCGTCTCCCGGGTTCAAGTGATTCTCCTTTCTCAGCCTCCCGAGTAGCTGGTACTACAGGTGCGTGCCACCATGTCTGGCTAAATTTTGTATTTTTAGTAGAGATGAGGTTTCATCATGTTGGCGAGGATGGTCTTGATCGCTTGACCTCGTGATCCACCTGCCTTGGCTTCCCAAACTGTTGGGATTGCAGGTATGAGCCACTGCACCTGGCCCAATCTACAATATTAAATAAGCATTACATCCAGATTTGACTGTAACTGTGGCTATTATACAAAATCTCTACATCAGCAACTGATTCTATGGCAAATCCCCCTCCTCTGTAAATTGACATTACTTTATATTTAACAAATATATTATTTGCTTAGTGGCCTTATGTGTTGATATGCAGCGATGTTTCTTGAACATACACGTAGGAGCTATATTCAGAGAAGGCACTTTCTCAGCCTTGGTTCCAAATGCTTTCCCTGAATACTGCTGGTAAGCAGAGGTGAGGCTCTTACATGCAAAGCTGTATAGAAGCAGAAGGATAGACCAGTGTTGCAGATGTGATCATAGAGGAAAAGAAAGCCACTCAAAGAAATGCTATGTTTGGGCAACTGGTGTTGTAGAAAGTTTGATGAATCAAGTCACAAACACAAGTTGCTAATTATTGTGTTAACCATGCAAATCACCTGATTTCTCTAACTTCATCATTTAGTGTTTGCCTGATTATCATAAAGATGATGATAATTGATGGCAAAACACCAAGAGTAATCGAAAAAATCAGCTTTCCTGAACGTACGTAAAGATCCCAGTGTCTTATCTGTACATGGATGTCTACATGCAGCAGGGCCCAGAGAAGCTTGCTGTGGTTCAGAGGGCCAAGACTGACAGTCCTCATACTCCACAAAGGTGTGTACAAACTTCATCTTGCCCTGGGTTGTTGCAGAGGCGGCACCTCCCTGTTGCTAAGGTCTTTGTAGCTTCTTGGGAGCTCTCACCTCCTCTGGAGATTCAGGAAGTTTGCATGTTGGGTCACGATAAATCCCAAGACTGAGAGAATCAAAGGTCAGACTGTGGGCATTTTGTCCCATCAGCCTGGTCTCTGTGGTTAGTTTCTGACATACATTCTATCTGTGACTGCTTATTGATTTTGAAGTAAAGGGAAGTTTGTCACAAAGAAAAGGCAGGTTTGGTTTAATGGTTCAGAAAGTTAGAGAAGAAGGTGAAAAAATTTGGAGGGTAGTAACAATCTCTCTTTTTTCTTATATGTTTCCATATAGTTGCCTTGGAGAGAATCAAAAGAAGTCCAGAAACGGAAACCCAGATGAGGAAAGAAAATGGTAAGAACAGAGCATGTCAGAGTTTTTTCTTTGCGATTACTTCCAGAGTGGCTGCCCCACTAGAACTAACACCTCTTAGAGTTCTTTGGTGATTACCTGCATGCCGTGGTAGCAGGTTAGACATTGACTATATCTAAATAAGGAAGAAAGAGTATTAGCCCACATGTTTTCTTTCTATTGATTATATAACGCAAGTGTAGAAATGTAAAGCTAGAATAAAGGATGTTTGGTTTTGGTTGGCTATATGCGGTGGCCATATTTCCCACCTTTTCCTCATGAGTAGACAGAATAATCTTTGGAAAACGTATCTCATCATGCCTTTTCCTTGCCTGAAGCCATTCAGTGGTTCTTCATGGCATCCAGAATAAAATGCAAACTCTTCACCAGGGCCTACAATTCTATAAGAATTGGATTCTGCATCTCTCTCCAATCTGTTTCCTCTCCCTCTCCCTTCACTCACTATCTTACAGGCATTCTCCTTTTATTTGATGTTCTTCAAGCCACCAAACTCAGCCTCACCTTAGAGCAGATATACAAGCTACTTTTTTACTGCACAATTTAAAAAAATTTTCCATATTTGGACTTGGACTGATTGATAATGTCTCTTCCTGGAGATGCTGGCTCTCATGCCCTTCTCTGAAAGACCTCCCTCACTAGATTAGGGAGGAACTTTGCTTCTGCACCTCATGGTTTTATGACACTAGAACCTACACGTATTTGTTGTGGCCTTTATCTCAACTTATAACTGTATGTTGCTTGAGCTCTTTACAATCCACTTCCTTCACAGGCCACACGCACATTAAAGTCATGTCATTTCACTTCCTAGTGTATATCTGTTGTCCAACCCTTACAAGACACTCAATGGAAAAAAGAAAAAAAATGGAGTGGAAAAATAGTAGATATCTTGATGTTGATATCTTCCCTCGGCTTAGATGAACAGAAACACCCTGCCTTGTTGGTTAACCGTAGGCTTTTCACATTTTTGCAGTAACCTCTTTTTTAATCATTTCATCTCAATGTCTTGGTTTCTTTATCTGAGATGGCTCTTCTCTTCCATGGTATGAAGGGACAGAGGATTGAGGAGATGAGCCAGGTATCTGCTGGTGATGTGAAATGATGTTTGCAGGCATCAGCCCCCTCCCAAATGTTTGAACGAGGACACTTTCCTGCACAAAGGAGAGAGCTGACTTCATGAGTCAGCCCTCAGGGACAGTGGAGTTGACTGTGCCTATCTTGTGACCCTTTCTCATGCTCCCCTCAACTCCCCTCATGGTTTGTAGCTGGAGAGGAGATAGCAATGATTTGGTGATGTTATTGAACCAAGGTTCTTTCATCAGCTGCTGTGAATCAGTTCTGTATAGTGTCTTTTAAACACATTAGGCATTTAATTTAGGCAAAAACTAGTCAATTAAACTCTGCTTTTGTTTCATCATGTCTAAAGTAAGATCTGCACTAGATGTCATTCTCTAATATTTTTCTGTTAAAGAAACTGAAGTGTTAACATTTTCAAATACCAGCAAGTCTTTATTACAAGCAGACATTAACTAAATGAAGATAAATTAAATGTCTTTAGGGTTTTCTCATGCAAGGAAATTTTATAAGCAAGACTCATAGAATTTTCGCTAGTCAGCAGGGTGAGGAAGATCTGAACCATCTTACTATTCTAGTGAATTGCAGTCAAATACATATATTTCATGTGGGCTCAGAAGTTGATTTTCCTTTTGGCTAATTTCATAGGATGATGTCTATTGAATAAACTCGGATTTTCTACATCTTGCTGAGTCAGTTTTGATTATTGGATTTTTACCAGAGTATTCCTCATTTAAACATATTTACAGAAAGAACAGTGTGAGCTCTTTCAAGTCACTTAACTTTTAAGATTTAGGTTTATAGAGGTATAGTACAGTAAAAGTCACCCTTCTTATATGTACAGTTTGATAAGTTTAGGAAAAACATACACAGTCATGTAATAACCACAATCAAGATATAGAATATTTCCATTGCCCCTCCCTTTCCCTTCAACCCTGGTAACCACTGATCTGATTTCTGTTTTGCTTTTTTCCAGGATGTCATAGTATCATTGCTTTTATCTTTATTCGAGTCTTTTTTTTTTTTTTTGCTTTCCTTAGTTTTTAAAATTGTTGCTATTCTAATTGTTTTGAATTCAAAACTTAATAGTTTTGTTCTCAATTTTTCTTGTTTAGGAATGGAAGCATATATGAATATAAACTTTCCCTCTAAATAATATTTTACCCATATTCTATGTGTCATTAAAGGAAATACTATTAATGTCTAATATTTTGCAAATTTTAATTTATTCTTGGACCTGAATAGTTTAAAAATTTCAAATATTGCTTTATAGTCTTAAGTATAATTTAAATTTTATTTCATTGTTACCAGTGTCTGCGTGGTGTGTGTTATTTCTGCTTTACGGATTTTATTAAAGTCTTCTTCGTCCTATATGTTAGCTTTGAGACAAGTTACTTATATTCTCTAAATTTGGGGTTCTTCATATGTAAAATAGTCTTAAAATACTACAATTTTAGCTTGTGTTTGCGGAAAAAGAAATCAGTGCACATTATTATGTGGACAAATTTTGAACATATATTATATAATCTTTTGTTCAAAGATTATAATTTTGAAATTTGTCTGCAAGAGAAACCTTATTGTGCATTTCAGATATTCTCTCTCATTATTTTTCCAACTTTTTATCAGCTGAGAGAAATTAATCTACTGTTTTGAGTTACCTTTCATGTTTTCTTTTTCTTTCTTTCATATGGATTCTAAATATTTTGGTGTGTAGCAGTTCATGACAGTATCAGTGTTGCTGGTTTTAATCTTTACCATGCCAGCTTCTGCCCAGCTCCTTTTCTGTAATAAGGGGCTTGCTAAAGTCTTCATCTTCTGGAGTGTGAGAAGGTCCCTGTGATGGGATATCAAGGACACCTGAGGACATTGCAGGCAGCTCCCTCTCAGACAGGGAGGAGTGAGACAGGCCCTGCTTCGTTAGTATTGCCTAGTCCAGTTCCCATATATCAATCTGTATTCATTTACTAGGGCTGTCATGGCAAAGTACCAGAGACTGGGCGGCTTAAAGAACCAAAATTTCCTTTCTCACAATTATGGAGGCTGGAAGTCTGAGATCAAGGTGTTGGCAGAGGTGGGTTGTTTTGTGCAGTCTGTCTTTGGCTTGTAGATGGCTGTCTTTTCCCTGAGTCTTCCTTCTGTGTATGACTGTGTTCAGATTTTCTGTTCTTACAGACACCAGTCATTTGGAAATAGGGCCCACTCTTTTGACCTTGTTTTAATTTAATTACCAATGTTAAGACCCTATTTGGAAATGCAGTCACATTCTGAGGTCCTGGGGATTAGGACTTCAACATGCAGATTTTAAGAGGACACAATTTAGTTCATGAGAGATGTCAAGAAAATCTAAGGGAATTCCTAGAAATCCAGGAATTACTGCCACTGTCTGGAACTTTCCAGTGGCTACAGCATACAGAATTGTTTCACTGTATTTAAGACAGAGTGGATGACCAGTAGGTGCTGATAATCCAGTCTGGACTTAGACAGGTTTGGATTTTGTGGCTAGAGCCTCAGAACGACAGATAACCCAGTGGCTGAATTCTTCATTCACCAACTTCTTTGTTATATAACTTCACATTTTACAAATTTCAAATGTGATTGTGCAGTAATGTTTGCTTTATTTCTTTCCTAAAGACCTCATAGGTTTTAGATTATCTCAGTACGAAGACATTTGATGATACATTTTCTTTCCTTGGAGAATAATACAATTTGTGGATCAGCATCTTTCTCCTCACAACTTAGTGAGTGTAATTCCACTCTCCAGTTGCAGAGCTGGGCCACCTTAAGCATCCTTCTTGATGACTTGGTTTATATACATTTTCCCCACGAATGTTTGAAAACTCATTATTTGTTCCCCACCCCCACCCCAGAATCATGTATTATTTTCTTTTATGCATGTATCTTTATTTTAAATCTTTTTCTCACCTTTCTTGAGGTATAAGTGACGAAAAAAATTGTACAGATTTAAGGTATACAATGCGATGTTTCGATATGTATATACGGTAAAGTGATTACCACAATAAAGTACGTTAATAAATTCATATATTTGTTGCCTCACACAGTTACCATTATTTTTGTGTGTGATGATAATGCTTGAGCTCTACCATCAGTGAATTTCAAGCACTCATCACTGACTATAGTTGCCATGTCTCAGCATTCTTTCATTAGTTTTTTCCCCGTTAAGTCAGTTTTCAGACTTGAGAATTTATTTTTTATGACTTTTCTCTCATTATATCTTTGAATACTTTTGTTTCATTTGTTTGAATCTCTTTGTTTCTTGAGATGAGGTCTTGCTGTTTTTACTCTGGTTGGAGTGCAATTGCGTGATCTCTGCTCACTGCAACCTCCATCTCCTGGGTTCTAGCAGTTCTTCTGCCTCGGCCTCCTGAGTAGCTGAGACTACAGGTGCACACCACCATGCCTGGCTAATATACACCTTTTTTGTACAAACAGGATTTTGCCATGTTGCCCAGTCTGGTCTCAAACTTCTGGGCTCAAATGATCCACCCTCCTTGGCCTCCCAAAGTGCTGAGATTATAGGCGTTAGCCACCATACCTGGCCTATTTTTAAAACTGGTATATCATACCTGTATATATTTTGGGGGTATCTGTGATATTTTGCTACATGTATACAATGTCTACTGATTAAATCAGAGTACTTGTGATAGCCATCTACTCAAACATCAATCTTTTCTTTGTGTTGGGAACACTACAATTCTTTTCTTCTAGCTATTTTGAAATATATAATAATTATTGTTTTTTTTTTTTTTGAGACGGAGTTTTACTCTTATTGCCCAGGCTGGAGTGCAATGGCATGATCTTGGCTCACCACAACCTCTGCCTTCTGGGTTCAAGTGATTCTCCTGCATAAGCCTCTGGAGTATCTGGGATTACAGGCACGCACCACCACACTGGGCTAATTTTTTATTTTTAGTAGAAATGGGGTTTTATCGTGTTGGTCAGGCTGGTCTTGAACTTCCAACCTCAGATGATCCACCTGCCTCGGCCTCCCAAAGTGCTGGGATTACAGGCGTGAGCCACCACATCCGGCCTAAATTATTGTTATCTACAATTTTCCTCACTGTGCTATCAAATGCCAGAACTTATTTCTTCTAGCTAACTATATTTTTGTACTTATTAGCTAACTTCTCTTCATTCTTTCCTCCCCTATTAGTGTTAATTTAATAAACAAATGTTATCATTCTCTATAATTATTTTTCTGGTTTAGGCCAGTCCACTTTCCTTCTCCGTTTGTTATTGTTAATAATTATTAACAATAATATATATATTTTTGTTTCGTTTTTGTTGTCCAGTTCATCTTTGTAACTTTGTGCATAGTATTATGAATGAAAGTAGATCATTTGTGAGATAAAATTGTGTGTGTGTGCACGCACATGTGTGTGCATGTGTGTTTAAGGAGGGTGCAGAAGAGAAACAAGCTACCGCTGTCACTGAACCAAATGAGGGCAGCTCACGTTGCATTGTAAAGCGAAATACCCACATGGAGGTTCACTGCAGGACAAAGGAGGTGTCTACCTGCGGGTCTCAGGCTTAAGACCTGTCCTCTTCAATGGCTTACAAGCAAGGGTTTTTTAAGGCAGGGGTAAATTTCAGGAAGGCAGAATTTACAGGCAAAATTGTAAATCAATACATGGAGATTACAGTTGGTTTGGCTAAAAAGGTGAGATACCTTGAAGCTGGGGGGAAGGGTGCCTTATAAATCATAGGTGGAATGAAAGATTCTTTGATGTGCAATTGTTTAAGGAAGCAAAGCTTTGTCTAAAAGTATGGGGTCAAGAGAAAGGAATGTTAAGGTCTGGCTGCTGGGCATGACTTCCTCCAGGCTCCTCAGGAAGAAATTTAGACAAAGCCTGGCGGTGGCAGTTCAGTCCTCGGCTCCCTCCGTCGTGCCTGAGGTCTATGTGCCAGATATGCGTTTGGTGGAGGTCCAAGTTTCCTCTGGCTTATCAGGCTGCTCATCTACTTCTCAGGGCTAGCTGGGTGCCTGGAATTTCCCCTGAAGGAACTCATGACTTTCCTGTATTTCTTTGCTTGTGGGTGCCTCACAGGCTTCCAAGAGGGGGTCTCTGCTCTGTTGCAAAATCCAGGCTTTGATTGTGGCATGTCGTTTTAGAATACTTCCTCCAGCCCAGGCACATCTCTGTACTGTGTGTAACTGGCTGTCCTTGAGATGGGCAGCTTATTGCAAGCCGTACCCTTTTTCCACATTTTCCCTTAAATTTAGGAGTCTGAGTGACAGAGAAATAAAAGGTGACGTGCTGGCAACCCCGTCTCCTCCCCGCTGCCTCTGGCTCCTCTTTATTGTGTGCATTGTGTCCCTTTGGAAATAATCTCTCTTTCTTTCATCACTGGCCCACACTTATTAATGTGTACGACTGTAAAGTGTTAGTTAGAATTTGTAAGACTCTCTTATTTACCTTTAAGGATTTATACACCCTCATCAAGAATAGCAGAGAAATAAATTTCAAAACTTTCAATTTTCTCTCTTGAATTATCCTAAATTTCATTATATTATATGTATGTTTTCATACATGTGATAATATGTGTAGTCTGATAATCTAATAATTTCGTTGGCTCCATGCTCTATGGAACTTTGTTTTCCACTGTTCATTGTTTTCCTAGATTTTTGTGGTTTTTCAAAAAAGGGTAGAGTAAGCAGCCTTTTAATTTTATTTAAAATTTGCATGGTAAATCTAACAATGGCCTTAGGTTAAGGGCAACCAAACGCTAGTATCTCATGTTACCATCTCTTTCCTTCAGGCAGGAAATGACTACATATGAAAGAAAACATCAAGATCAAGGGAAGAAAAGTAAGTCATTGCTTTGTAGTGTTTTTCATAGTAGGGAAGGGAAGTGTAAATTTAAGCATCCAATTATCAGACAGTCTTGATCCTATTGTAATAAAAGACTGGAGAAGAGGCTGCTTGGAGTTCTTACTCTTTCATAAAACTGATCGCATTATTCTTAGAATTAAAATAATATTTGTATAGAATTTTTTGATCAGCATTTAATAAACTTCTGTGGAAAGAAGTTAACCAAAATTCTATTGATTTTAATTTATACATTGGTGTTTTAAAATAGGGCCTTTGAATATTAGCAGGTGATAAAAACTGTATTTTTTTTGTTCTCAAGAAGTTGCAAGAAGCTGATAGTACAGTCCTATAGTCCTAGCTACTTGGGAGGCTGAAGTAGAAGAATTCCTTGAGCTCAGGAGTTAGAGTCCAGTCTGAGCAATGTAGCAAGAGCCTGTCTCTTAAAGAAAAGAATTGCTCTGTTTGCCATAGTATGTAGGTATAGTAATCATGTAATTACTCAAAATCGACAGTTATGAATAACAGGGCTCAGCCCCTATGGACAAGCATATTTAAAGGAAACTCCCTGTTTCTTTTTCACCCCAACTTTTTGGAGGTATAACTGACAAATAAAAATTGCCTAATATTCAAGGTGTGCAATGCTATTATCTGACATAGATATATATACCTTGTATAATGATTACTACATCAAATTAATATATCCATCACTATACATAGCTACGATCTTGTATGACTGTGGGGACATATGGACACTTGAGATCTATTCCCTTAGCAAATTTCAAATAAAGAATACTACATTGTTAACTAACAAGCAATGGGAAAGGATTTCCTATTCAATACATGGTGCTGGGTTAACTGGTTAACCATATGCAGAGAATTGAAACTGGGCCCCTTACGCCATATACAAAGATTAACTCAAGATGGATTAAAGACCTAAATGTAAAATCCAAAGCTATAAAAATCCTGTAAGACAACCTAGGCAATACCATTCAGAACATAGAAACAAGCAAATATGTGATGAAGAAAACACCAAAAGCAGAAATGGACAAATGGGATCCAGTTAAACTAAAGTGCTTCTGCACAGCAAAAATAACTATCAAGAGTGAACAGATGACCAGGCATGGTGGCTCACACCTATAATCCCAGCACTTTGGGAGGCCGAGGCAGGCAGATCACAAGGTCAGGAGATTGAGACCATCCTGGCTAACATGGTGAAACCCTGCCTCTACTGAAAATACCAAAAATTAGCCAGGCATGGTGGCACGCACCTGTAGTCCCAGCTACTCTGGAGGCTGAGGCAGGAGAACCGCTTGAACTCGGGAAGTGGAGGTTGCAGTGAGCTGAGATCGTGCCATTGGACTCCAGCCTGGGCGACAGAGTGAAACTCCATCTCAAAAACAAAAAACAAAAAACAAAAAAACAATGAACAGACAACCTACAGAATGGGAGAAAATTTTTGCAAACCATGCATCTGACAGAAGTCTAATATCTAGCACCTATAAGGAACTTAAATTTACGGGAAAAAACAACCCCATTAAAAACTGGGAAAAGGGCTGGGCGTGGTGGCTCACACCTGTAATCCCAGCACTTTGCGAGGCTGAGGCGGGTGGATCACGAGGTCAGGGGTTCGAGACCAGCCTGACCAACATGGTGAAACCCCATCTCTACTAAAAATACAAAAATTAGCCTGGCATGGTGGTGTTTGCCTGTAATCTCAGCTATTTGGGAGGCTGAGGCAGGAGAATTGCTTGAACCCAGGAGGTGGAGGTTGTAGTGAGCCAAGATTGTGCCATTGCACTGCAGCCTAGGTGACAGAGGGAGTCTCTGTCTCAAAAAAACAATTAAAAAAGAAAGTGGGAAAAGAACACAAACAGACACTTTTCAAAGGAAGACATACCATGTGACCAACAATCATACCAAAAAAAGCTCAATATCACTGATCATTAGAGAAATGTATATCAAAACAACCATGATATGCCATCTCACACCAGTCAGAATGGATTATTAAAAAGTCAAAAAAATAACAGATGCTGGTGAGGTTGTGGAGAAAAGGGAACACTTATATGGTGTTGGTGGAAGTGTAATTTAGTTCAACCATTGTGGAAGACAGTGTGGCAATTCTATCCTGTCTAAAGACAGAACTGCCATTTGACCCAGTAATCCCATTACTAGGTATATATCCAAAGGAATATAAATCATTCTGTTATAAAGACACCTGCATGTGTGTGTTCACTGCAACACTACTCACAATAGCAGAGACATGGAATCAACCTAAATGCCCATCAATAATAGACTGGATAAAGAAAATGTGGTACATATACACCATGGAATACTATGCAGCCATAAAAAGAATGAGATCATGCCCTTTGCAGGGACATGATGGAGCTGGAGGCCATTATTCTGAGCTAAGTAATACAGGAACAGAAAACCAAATACCACATGGTCTCACTTTTATAAGTGGGAACTAAATGATGAGAACACATGGAAACAGGAGATATACCACACACTGTGGCCTAGCGGGGCGCAGAATAGGAGGAGGAAAGGATCAGGAACAATAACTAATGGATGCTAGGCTTAATACCTGGGTGAGGAAATAATCTGTGCAACAAACCCCCACGACACAAGTTTACTTACGGGACAAACCTCCACACGTACCCCAAAATTAAAATAAAAGTTAAAAAAATTGAAAGAGAATACTACATTGTTAACTCTAGTCACCGTGCTGTACCTTAACTTTTATTCATCTTATACTGCAAGTTTGTGTGCTTTGACCAACATTTTCCCATTTCTCTCACCTCCCAGCCACTGGCAACCACAGTATTACTCTCCGCCTCTATAAAGAAACTCAGTTTCTTGTTGCTGTTGTTTCCACTGTCTTCTCATGCTTTCTGAAATAACTGTATAGCCTCATTGTTTGGAACTCTGAATTTCCCCATCACATCTCAGATCACAGTAAGTTGTCTCCAGCACTGCCACTCCACTAAGCAATTTCCATAGGCTATGAAATAAATTATTTAAGCAAACATCATCATAACATATTTAAAAAGCATCAGAGTGCATCCCAAATAAAATTGTTAAATGATGCTAAGATTTCTATTCATGTATATGTATGCGGTTTTGCTAAATCATGGTGTAAAATACATGGCTAACTGTGAGTCATGTTCAAAAAAGTTGAATGCCTCTACCCAATGGCAACGACTGACTTTAAAGTTTAAAGAACAATTTCCAGTGTTACTCTTAAATGCCTTATCTCTAGTACTTATAAGTGTTTCTCAGGCTCTACCTCCTGAAAGTGTTGCTTCCTTGATTTGTTTGACACCACACTGTACTCTTGAGATCCTCAGTCACTGACCACCTACCTACCACTCTGCCAGCACACTTTCTTTGGTAAAATATAAAATGATGGTGCTCCTTAGTGATCATTCTTGGAATTTTTCTACTCGTTTGAAGTCTTTGTGTGTGACTGATCTTATTTCTTTTTCTAATCTTTAATCGAATTTTTTGGTGAAGGCATTTGGCAGAGTGGCATGTATTGTAAAGAACATTTTTTTTTTTTGAGATGTAGTTTCACTCTTATTGCCCAGGCTGGAATGCAGTGGCACGATCTTGGCTCACTGCAACCTCCACCTCCTGGGTTCAAGAGATTCTCCTGCTTCAGCCTCCTAAGTAGCTGGCATTACAGGCATGCACCACCATGCCAGGCTAATTTTGTATTTTTTGTAGAGATGGGTTTCTCCATGTTGGACAGGCTGGTCTCAAACTCCTGACCTCAGGTGGTCCACCCACCTTGGCCGACCAAAGTGCTGGGATTACAGGCATGAACCACTGTGCCCGGCCGTAAAGAATATATTTTACGTAGAGATACAAATGCTTTGATAGTTACATGCTATTCATATTTTTTGCTTCATTTGGCCAGCCTTGCAAATTATATTTATTTCCAAATGTTTCCTTTCAATTAAAATTTCAAAGTCCTAAGCTTAAAATTGTTCACCATATCCTCTTACGTATTTAGTATTTGCAGGATTTATTGTGATGCCTTTTGTTTGTTTCTGACATTGTCTCTTCTCATAAATAGGAATCGTTGCCATAGTTAGAGTTCTGTGACCCCCTCAATCTAGCTTGTTTAGTAAAAAATTAGTAGTGGATTTCAGATTCACACATATGTAGATTGCTTCAGCATTCATAGATGGAATTAACATCAATCTGTATATTTGTATGTAACTTGAAATAGTTACTCATGTTATTTCTGTACCTATCTCTATAGTGAGTGTTCATTTTAAAGAATTGTATGATTTTCCTGTGGTACTTACATAAAATTTAAATCTTAAATTTGCAACTATATAAGCATATATTCTTTATGCTTATCATATTGCATTGACATAGCATGTTTATGAACAACATTTTATTACCAAATTTTGAATCCATTTTATTCAGTACATTAGATGTATTTACACAAAGAACATACTATTGATGCTACCTCAGACACATGTTCTTTATCTTGTCATTCAGTCTTGAGAACTTCAATTATAAGATGGGGTAATGTCAGATGTTTAGATAATAGGCCTCTGCAGTTTTATTACTACTATATTCTATTTTTTTCACCTTTTCCTTCAATCTGTGATGGTGCAAAATAATGCTTTCCTTTTTTTTTTCTTTAAATCCTCCAGGCCAAGAAGTTTCATCCACTTCTAATCAGGTAATTAGAAAACAAAAAGCAAGACAAAAGAAAAACACAAACTTTTATTATGTTTGTCTGATAAATGTCAAAATACAGATGATTTATTTCAAGAATAGCATCTGTCTTCCTTTATTTGTAATTTCCAAATATACTTTCAGAAATATTTCATATTTTAAATAATTTATGTGGTAACTGTAATGCAGAAATGAAAGGAAATAAAAAGTATTTTAACTGATCTAGAGTAGCAGCAAGTTCTTATCATTTTGGTGTCAATTCTGCTGAAGTATTTATTTATTTATTTATTTAGGGAGAGTCACACATTGTCACCCAAGCAGGAGTGCAGTGGCACAATCTCGGCTCACTGTAACCTTCACTTCCTGGGTTCAAGTGATTCTGGTGCCTCAGCCTCCCCGGTAGCTGGTATTACAGGTGTGTACCACCACACCTGGCTAATTTTTGTATTTTTAGTAGAGACAGGGTTTCATCATGTTGGCCAGGCTAGTCTGGAACTCCTGGCCTCAAGTGAATCCACTTGCCTCAGTCTCCCAAAATGCTGGAGTTACAGGCATGAGTCACCATACATTTTGGTATGTTTTTGCAGTGGCTAGTACCAGTTTTTCCTTTCCATATTTAGTGCTTCCTTTAGTAGCTCTTGTATGGCTGGCCTGGTGGTGACAAAATCCCTCAGCGTTTGCTTTTCTGTAAAGGGTTTTGTTTCTCCTTCACTTATGAAGCTTGGCTGGATATGAAATTCTGGGTTGAAAATTCTTTTCTTTAAGAATGTTGAATATTGGCCCCCACTCTCTTCTGGCTTGTAAGGTTTCTGCTGAGAGATCCACTGTTAGTCTTATGGGCTTCCCTTTGTGGGTGACCTGACCTTTCTCTCTGGCTGCCCTTAGCATTTTTTCCTTCATTTCAACCCTGGTGAATGTGATGACTATGTGTTTTGGTGTTGCTCTTCTCGAGGAGTATCTTTGTGGTGTTCTCTGTATTTCCTGAATTTGAAAGTTGGTCTTTCTTGCTAGGTTGGGGAAGTTCTCCTGGATAATATCCTGAAGAGTGTTTTCCAACTTGGTTCCATTCTCCCCTTCACTTTCAGGTACAGAAATCAAACATAGGTTTGGTCTTTTCATATAGTCCTATATTTCTTGGAGGCTTTGTTTTTTCCATTTCATTCTTTTTTCTCCAATCTTGTCTTCATGCTTTATTTCATTAAGTTGATCTTCAATCTCTGATATCTTTTCTTTCACTTGATCAATTTGGCTATTGATACTTGTGTATGCTTCACGAAGTTCTCGTGCTGTGTTTTTCAGCTCCATCAGGTAATTCATGTTCTTCTCTAAACTGGTTATTCTAGTTAGCAATTTGTCTAACATTTTATCAAGGTTCTTAGCTTCTTTGCATTGGTTTAGAACATGCTCCTTTAGCTCAGAGGAGTTTGTTATTACCCACTTTCTGAAGCCTACTTCTGTTAATTCGTCAAACTCATTCTCTATCCTGTTTTGTTCTCTTGCTGGTGATGAGTTGTGATCCTTTGGAGGAGAAAAGGCATTCTGGTTTTTGGAATTTTCAGCCTTTTTGAGCTTTTTCTTTTTTTCATCTTTGTGGATTTATCTACCTTTGGTTTTTGCTATTGGTGACCTTCGTATGGAATTTTTGCATGGTAATCCTTTTTGTTGATGTGGATGCTGTTGCTTTCTGTTTGTATTTTTCTTTCTAACAAGCCCCTCTTCTGCAGGTCTGCTGGAGTTTGCTGGGGGTCCACTGCAGACCCTGTTTGCCTGGGTATCACCAGTGGAGGCTGCAGAACAGCAAAGATTGCTGCCTGTTCCTTCCTCTGGAAAGTTTGTCCCAGAGGGCACCCACCAGATCCAGATGGAGCTGTCCTGTATGAGGTGTCTGTTGACCCCAGCTGGGAGGTGTCTTTTTGTTAGGAGGCATGAGGCTCAGGGATGCACTTGAGGAGGCAGTCTGTCACTTAGCAGAACCCAAGCTCTGTGCTGGGAGATCTGCTGCTCTCTTCAGAGCCAGCAGGCAGGAAATTTTAAGTCTGCTGAAGCTGCACCCACAGCTGCCCCTTCCCCTAAGTGCTCTGTCCCAGGGAGATGGGAATTTTATCTATAAACCCCTTATTGGGGCTGCTGCCTTTTTTTCAGAGATGCCCTGCGTAGAAAGGAGGAATCTAGAGAGGCAGTCTGGTTATAGCAGCTTTGCGGTGCTGTGGTGGGCTCTGCCCTGTTCAAACTTCCTGGTGATTTTGTTTACACTGTGAGGGAGAAACCACCTACTCAAGCCTCAGTAATATTGGACTCTCCTCCCCCTACCAAGCTCCAGTGTCCCAGGTCGACTTCAGACTGCCATGCTGGCAGTGAGAATTTCAAGCCAGTGGATCTTAACTTGCTGTGCTCCGTGGTGGGATCCGCTGAGCAAGACCACTTGGCTCTCTGGCTTCAGCCCCCTTTCCAGGGGAGTGAATGGTTCTGTCTCACTGGCGTTCCAGGAGCCACTGGGGTATGAAAAACAACTCCTGGAGCTAGCTCAGTGTCTGCCCAAATGGCTGCCCAGTTTTTTGTTTGAAACCCAGGGCCCTTGTGGTGTAGGCACCCGAGGGAATCTCCTCATCTGTGGGTTGCAAAGACTGTGGGAAAAGTGTACTCTCTGGGGCGGATAGCACTGTCCCTCAAGGCACGGTCCCCCATGGCCTCCCTTAGCTAGGGTAGGGAGTTCCCTAACCCCTTGTGCTTCTTTGGTGAGGCGATACCCCATCCTGCTTCTGCGTGCCCTCTGTGGGCTACACTCACTGTCTCACCAGTCCCAATGAGATGAAACAGGTACCTCAGGTGGAAAAGCAGAAATCATGTACCTTTTGCATTAGTCTCACTGGGAACTGCAGACTGGAGCTGTTCCTATTGTTTTTGTTCAGCTTTGTTGTCTTGACTATACGAGCTCTTTTTTGGTTCCATGTGGAATTTAAAGTATTTGTTCCTAGTTCTGTGAAGAAAGTCAATGGTAGCTTGATGGGAATAGCATTAAATCTATAAATTACTTTGGGTGGTATGGCCATTTTCATGATATTGATTCTTCCTATCCATGAGCATGGAATGTTTCTCCATCTGTTTGTGTCCTCTATTATTTCCTTGAGCAGTGGTTTGTAGTTCTCCTTGAAGAGGTCCTTCACTTCCCTTGTAAGTTGCATTCCTAGGTATTTTATTCTCTTTGTAGCAATTGTGAATGGGAGTTCACTAATGATTTGGCTGTCTGTTTTTCTATAATTGGTGTATAGGAATGCTTGGGTTTTGGATACCTTAGGTGTAAGAGCACCATGAGCTGTATAAAGAAGAAGGGAGAGTAGGGCACTGAGTTCAATTTGTGAATGATTCTGGGTCCTTGATTTATTTTCTCTTTGTGCTTGGCAGGAAAACGAGAATGGCAGTGGTTCTGAAGAAGTGTGCTACACTGTCATTAATCACACCTCCCATCGGAGATCTTCCCTGAGCTCCAATGATGATGGCTATGAGAACATTGACTCCCTCACAAGGAGAGTAAGAGAGTTTAGAGAAAGGTCAGAGACAGAATATGCCCTTCTTAGGACTTCTGTTATTAGGCCTTGTTCCTGCACCCATGAGCATGATTATGAAGTTGTGCTTCCACACTAAAGCCCTCAAGCTGCTTTGTCACCTTCCAGCAATGCAGATGATGCAGACTAGCAGACTCTGGAGGAGTTCTTAACTCTGAGCGGTGCATGAAATATCCATTTCTGCCTAAAGTTTAGAAATATTATCTTACTGTATATCCTTGGGCAGCTCTGGAATGTGACATCTCTGTGGTTTAGGTGAAATCATAGAAATTGACACAATAACCTAAAGTATTCTATGTGTTTTGCTTGTAATGTTTGAGGACATGGAGGTGGTTAAAAAAAAAACTTCTTAAGACAATAATGTAAACTGAAAATAAAATCCTAATCCCCCTGACTAATTGAATAGCCCCCCCTTCTGGGCCAAAGAGACCTCAGGTGAACCTGAAAGGCTGAATTCTGGCCATGATAGGAAAGGGGGTGAAACACACGTTGTTATACCCCTTCCCTTTTGGAATATAGGCACGAGTGACCAGGATCAACATTAAAATAAAGATTGTATGACTGATGAAACAGACTGATTGTGGCAATAGGAGTCCCAATTCCAACCTGACTTTGGTATAGCATCACACGCTGTTTGAGGGATGCTATCTACGAGACTTCGTCTACACAACAAAGACCTTGTTTTCCACAACCTCCTTATTTTAGCTAAAGCATTCTTTCCTACTCACTTCTTAAGTCTTTAGACAAAGCTTAACTCTTTCAACCAACTGCCAATCAGAAAATCTTTGAATCTACCTATGACCTATAAGCTCTCTCCTGCTTCAAGATCTTGCCTCTTTAAGCTGAACCAACGTGCACTTTCCATGTATTGATTTATGTCTTTGCTTGGCACACCTGTCTCCCTTAAAAATGTATAAAACTAAACTGTAACCTGATCATCTCAGGCCCACTTTCTCAAAACCTCCTGAGACTGAATCCCAGGCCATGGTAACTCACAATGGCTCAGAATCAACTTCTTCAAATATTTTACAGAGTTTGGCTTTTGGATAAGAATAAGCCTCCACAAATACATGTCCAAGAATCTTCAATTCCAACCTTGCTCTCCAAATTTCAGATGCCAACATCTCCCCTTCCAACTACTTATGTCATCTTTGAGGTGTAATCTACTCAATAAACTTTATAAGACCAGTGACCAGACCCTTTGCTAACCTAATATTTTCTTCAATTTTGCTTTTTCTATGTACTGGAGATTCCTGCTTATAAACTTGCAGTAATAGTTCAAGAAGTAATAGTTTTTGACATTGGCTTTTCTCAGAAGAAAACCTGAAAGTGTCACACACACACACACACATAAAGTGAAATGAATCATATATATTTGCTCATTATTGCCTTTCTAGCCAATAGAGAATTGAAGGATTTTGTTCAAAGATTAGTAAAAATTGAAAGTAAACTTGTGCTTATACCTTTGTCTGCAACACACTAGTTAATTTAATCTGTGACTAGTTATCGCTACTGAAGGTGGATGCATAGTTTCTGGCTTTAAAATTGAAGCAAACTGGAAAATAATCCATCTAATTATACTCTCTTTCCCAAGAAATTTTTAAATGATATGCCAGCTTCCTAATATGGAGACAAAGGCCTTAATTAACAATGCATTCATATTTTTTTTTTTGTATAGTTACAGTATACAAGTTGAGTATCCCTTATCTGAGATGCTTGAGACCAGAAGTGTTTTGGATTTCTGATTTATGTTTGGATTTTGGAATATTTCCATATGCATAATGAGAGAGCTGGAAGATGGGATTCAAGTCTAAAGATAACACTCACTTATGTTTGATATACACCTTATCTGAATGGCCTGAAGGTAATTTTAGACAATATTTTAAATAATTTTGTGCATCAAACAGAGTTTATGTACACCAGACCATCAGAAAGCAAAAGTGTCACTATTTCAAGTCAGTGCTCAAAAAGTTTCAGATTTTAGGCTGGGGATGCAGTTCATGACTGTGATCCCAGCACTTTGGGAAGCCAAGACAGGCAGATCTCTTGAGCCCAGCAGTTTGAGACCAGCCTGTGCAACACAGTGAGACCTTGTCTCTACAAATAATTAAAAATTAGCCAGGAGTGGTGGCATGCACCTGCAGTCCCAGGTACTCAGGAGGCTGAGGTAATAGTATCATTTGAGCCTGGGAGGATGAGGCTGAACTGAGCCAGGATCCTGCCACCATACTCCAGCTTGGGCAACAGAGTGAGACTCGGTCTCAAAAAAAAAGTTTCAGATTTTGGAGCATTTCACATCTAAAGATTGGGGATTTTTAACCTGTACTGACCTTTTAGTCCTTGACAAGCATTAATCAATAGGTGGACTTCAGCTAACTCATTTGTTGTATATACATTTTGCCTCTCTACTCAACTAATTCTTGTGCTCTCTTGTGGTGATTTTAATGTTTGGAAGGGGAACTTAATAGAAACTTTGCAATTCTAGAAAAGTCATTCTATCAGAAATATGTCAGTCTTGTAGAAATTAGCCAATTTAAGAAAAATGACAAAATTTTTTACTTTTTGTAAACCTGTATAGCTATTTTTATGATATGAATACAGTATTTGTAGTAAGATTAATTTTAATTTGAATAACAGTCTGGAATTATAAGAGAAGGGGCAGGCAATAGGTTAATAAACAGTATTGATTAGTAGAAGGAATATTGAAATCCAAGGGCGTGTGTCTTCTGGTGGTTCACCATAAGCCATGGAAGATGTTTTAATCTTTCTGAGATCTGGTTTTTCAGCAAAGTAGAATTTAAAAAATATAACTGTCTTATGTGGTTGTGAAGAACAATAAAATCATTGCTATATAAGTGTTTTTTGACCTGTAAACTGTTTGGTGAAGCTTAACTTATCTTTTATGCATATAAATATTTGAATAATTTAAATTATTTATATGTTTTAATCAATTTTACTGAAATATAATTATATACAAGAAAAATTAACCGCTGTAAGGGTAGAGTTATAAGAATTTTGTCAAATGTATACACCCAAGTAATCACCTCCACATGAAGAGATAGAACATGTGCATCATTCCAGAAAGTTCCATAGTGCTCCTTTTCCCTTGGTTTCATCAGTCTTGGAAACTAATGATCTGCTTTGTATAATTACTTTTCTAGATATTTGTAGTGATGCATCCTTTCTGTATTTATTTTGTGTGTGTAAGGCTTCTTTTATTCATTATAATATTTTTGAGATTCATCTGTGTTTAACCTTCTATCAGTAGTTGTATATCTTACTTGTCTCAGTATCTCACCATATAGATATACTATCATTTGTTAATTTAATCACTTGATGGATACGTAGGATATTTAAGTTTTTGATGTTATGAATACAGTGACTATAAATGAATAAAGCAACTATAAACTTGAATATCTAGGTGTGTTAGTTTACTGGTATTACCATAACAAAGGATCATAGAGTGAGTGGCTTAAATAATAAAAATTTATTTTCTCACAATTCTGAAGGTTAGAAGTTCAAGGTCAAGGTATTGGCAGAGTGTGTCTCTTAAGGGAAAAAGCGTAAAAACTTTGAGTTGGTTTCTCTAAGGGAAAATCTTTTCAATCCGTCTCTCCTAGCTTCTGGTGGTATGCTAACAATCTTTGGCATTTCCACATTTATTGATGAGACATGTATATGCAAAGGGATGGGAAATACCTGTGACAATAATCAGGGATCTTCTATCTCAGTGAAGTTTCTAAGGTCGAGGGGTGTAAAGCATGTTGAGATTCCTTTCTATGATGAAGAATAAATTGTTGTACTTAGTTTCCTTTATGCCCAAAAAGAAGCACAATGTCTAGTGGACCCCCCTTTGGATCTCGGCAGCAGCACATTCTTCATTTGGGTGTGTTACTCTAGCCAATTTACTAAGCAACTTGCTAGTTTTGAGTGGGGACTCAGAGTAAGAGCATGCTCTGCAACAGGTGCAGGCTGCTGTGCAAGTTTTTTTGCTATATGGGCCATAGGATCCAGCAGACCTAATCGTTCTTGAGGTGTCAGTGGCAGATTGGGATTCTGTTTAAGATCATACCAGCTCACTATCAATGGATCCAAACCAAGATAAAATCTCTGAATTGCCAGAAAAAGATTTCAGAAGGTTGATTCTGAATTGCCAGAAAAAGAATTCAGAAGGTTGATTCAGAATTCAGAAGCTAATCAAGGAGGAACCAGAGAAAGGTGAAGTTTAACTTAAACAAATCAAAAACATGATGCCATGATACAGAATATAAAAGGAAAATTCTTCAGCAAAATAGATAGCACAATTAAAAAACAATCACAACTTCTGGAAATCAAGGACATACATACAGAAATGCAAAATGCACCAGAAAGTCTCAGCGATAGAATCAAACAAGCAGAAGAAAGAACTTCAGAGTTTGAAGACGAGGCTTTCAAATTAACCCAATCTGTCAAAGACAAAAAAATAAAAATAAAAAAATAAACAAAGCCTCCAAAAAGTTTGGGAATATGTTAAATGTCTAAACCTAAGAATAATTGGTGTTCCCAAGGAAGAAGAGAAATCTGAGTTTGGAAAACATATTTGAGGGCCTACTCAAGGAAAAGTTGCCTAGCCTTGCTAGAGATCTAGACATCAAAATAGAGGAAGCTCAAAACACACCTGAAAAATTCATTGCAAAGAGATAATCACCTAGGCACATAGTCACCAGGTTATCTAAAGTCTAGATGAAGGAAAAAATCTTAAGTGCTGTGAGGCAACAGCATCAGGTAACCTATAAAGGAAAACCTGGCTGGGTGTGGTGGCTCACACTTGTAATCCCAGCACTTTGGGAAGCTGAGGTGGGCGGATCACAAGTTCAGGAGTCCAAGACCAGCCTGACCAACATGGTGAAACCCCATCTCTACTAAAAATACAAAAATTAGCTGGGTGTAGTGGCACATGCCTGTAGTTCCAGCTACTCAGGAGACTGAGGCAGGAGAATTGCTTGAACGTGGAGGTTGCAGTGGACTGAGATTGCACCACTGTACTTCAGCCTGGCGACAGAGAGAGACTCTGTCTCAAAAAACAAAACAAAACAAAACAAACAAACAAAAAAACTATCAGATTAACAGCAGAGTTCTCAGCAGAAACCCTACAAGCTCAGAGGGATTGGGGGATGGGGTCCCATTTTTGGCCTCCTTAAATAAAGCAATTCTCATCCAAGAATTTTGTATCCAGTGAAACTAAGATTCATAAATAAAGGAAAGATACAGTCTTTTCCAGACAAACAAATGCTGAGAGAATTTGCCACTACCAAGCCAGCACTACAAGAACTGCTAAAAGGAGCTCTAAATAACAACACAATATAAAACAACAACATAATGGGGGAAAAAAAGGTATTCAGGCAACAAATAGCACAACGAATAGAATGGTACCTCACATCTCAATATTAACATTGAATGTAAATAGCCTAAATGCTCCACTTAAAAGATACAGAATAGCTGAATGGAGAAGAATTCACCAATCGAGATTCTGCTGTTTCCAGGAGACTCATCTAACACATAAAACCCCACATAAACTTAAGGTAAAGGAGTGGAAAAAGATATTTCACACAAATGGGCACCAAAAGCAATCAGGAGTAGCTATTCTTATATTAGACAAAACAAATTTTAAAGCAACATAGCAAAACACCATCTCTACCCAAAATACAAGAAAATTAGCTGGGTGTGGTGGCGGGCACCTGTTGTCTCAGCTACTCAGGAGGCTGAGGCAAGAGAATCACTTGAACCTGGGAGGTGGAGGTTGCAGTGAGCTGAGACTGCACCACTGCCCGACAGCCTCAGCAACAGAATGAAATTCTGTCTCAAAAATAAATAAATAATTAAAAAAAGGAAAAGACAAAGAAGGACATCATATAATGATAAAAGGACTTGTCCAACAGGAAAATTTCGCAATTCTAAATATATATGCCCCTAACAGTGGAACTCCCAAATTTATAAAACAATTACTAGACCTAACACATGAGATAGACAGCAAAACAATAATAGTGGGGGACTTTAACACTCCACTGACAACACTAGACAGGTTATCAAGACAGAAAATAAACAAAGAAACAATGGACTTAAACTATAGCCTACAACAAATGGACTTAACAGGTATTTATAGAACATTCTATCCAACAACTGCAGAATATACATTCTCTTCATCAGCACATGGAACAGTCTCTAAGACAGACGATATGATAGGCCATAAAACAAGTCTCAGTATATTTAAGAAATTCAAAATTGTATCAAGTATTCTTTCAGACCACAGTGGAATAAAACTGGAAATGAACTCTAAAAGGAGCTCTCAAAACCATGGAAGTATATAAAAATTAAATGACCTGCTTCTGAATGATCGTTGGGTCAACAATGAAGTCAAGATAAAAATTTAAAAAAACTATTTGAACTGAATGATAATAGTAACACAACCTATCAAAATCTCTGGGATACAGCAAAAGCAGTGCTGTGAAGAAAGTTCAGAGCATTAAATGCCTACATGAAGAAGTCTGAAAGAGCACAAATAGAGTAATCTAATGTCACACCTTATGGAACTGGAGAAACAAGAACAATCCAAACTCAAACTCAGCAGAATAAAAGAAAATAGAAGATGAGAGCAGAACTAAATGAAATTAAAACAAACAAAATACAAAAGATAAATGAGACAAAAATCTGGTTCTTGGAAAAGATAAATAAAATTGATAGATCATTAGTAAGATTAACCAAGAAAAGAAGACAGAAGATCCAGTTAAGTTCAATTAAAAATAAAACAGTGGATATTACAACTAATACCACAGAAATACAAAAGATTTTTCAAGGCTATTACGAACATTTTTACTCATACAAACTAGAAAACCTTGAGAAGACGGATAAATTCCTGGTACTCTAAAACCCTCCTAGATTAAACTAGAAAGATATAGAATCTTGGAACAGACCAATAACAAGCAGCAAAATTGAAATGGTATTTTAAAATTTGTTGGCAAAAAAAGTCCAGGACCGGATGAATTCACAGCTGAATTCTATCAGACATTCAAAGAGGAATTGTTACCAATACTATTGACACTATTCCACAAGATAGAGAAAGAGGGCATCCTCCCTAAATCATTCTATGAAGCCAGTATCACCCTAATACTAAAACCAGGGAAGGGCATAACAATAAAAAAAAAAAAAGAAAGAAAGAAAACTACAGAGCAATATCCCTGATGAACATAGGTACAAAAATCCTGAAAAAGTTCTAGCAAACTGAATCTAACAACATATCAAAAAGATAATACACCATGATCAAGTGGGTTTCACACCAGAAAAACAGGAATAATTTAAAATACATAAGTCAATAAATGTGATACAACACATAAACAGAATTAAAATAAAAATCACATGATTATCTCGATAGACACAGAAAAAGCATTTGACAAAATCCAGCATCATTTTATGATTAAAATCCTCAGTAAAATTGGCATAGAAGGGACATGCCTTAAGGCAATAAAAGCCATCTATGACAAACCCAGTATAGAACAGCCAATATTATACTTAAGGGGGAAAAGTTGAAAGCATGCCTCCTAAGAACTGGAACAAGACAAGGATGCCCACTTTTAACACTTCTATTCAACATAGTACTGGAAGTCCTAGTCAGAGCAATTAGGCAAGAAAAGAAATCAAGGTCATCCAAATCAGGACAGAGGAAGTCAAACTATCATTGTTTGCTGATGATATGATTGTATGTCTAGAAAATCCTAAAGATTCATCCAAAAAGCTTCTAGAACTGGTAAATGAATTCAGCAGTGTCAGGATACAAAAATAATGTACACAAATCAGTAGCTCTGCTATACACCAGCAGCAACTAAGCTCAGAATCTAATCAAGAACTCAACCCCTTTTATAATAGCCGCAAAAAAAAAAAAAAAAAAAAAAAAGAAAACCCAAAACCAAAAAACAAAAAAAAAAAAACTTACAAATATACCAACCAAGAGCATGAAAGATGTCTACAAGGAAAACTGCAAAACACTGCTGAAATAAATCATAGATGATACAAACAAATAGAAACACATCCCATGCTTATGGATGGGTACTGTGAAAATGACCATACTAGCAAAAGCAATCTACAAATTCAATGCAATTCCCATCAAAATACCGCCATCAAACTTCACATAAGTAGAAAAAAAATCCCAAAATTTGTATGGAACCAAAAAGGAGCCCGTTTAGCCAAAGCAAGACTAAGCAAAAAGAACAAATCTGAAGGCATCACATTATCTGACTTCAAACTATACTACAAGCCATAGTCACAAAAACAGCATGGTACTGGTATAAAAAGAGGCACATAGACCAATGGAATAGATTAGAGAAGGCAGAGATAAAGCCAGATACTTACAGCCACATAAACTTAAGGTAAAGAAGTGGAAAACTTAAGGTAAAGGAGTGGAAAAAGATATTTCACAGCCAACTGACCTTTGACAAAGCAAACAAAAACATAAAGTGGGGAAAGGATACCCCTTTCAACAAGTGGTGCTGGGATAATTGGCAAGTCACATGCAGAAGAATTAAACTGGATCCTCACCTCTTACTTTATACAAAAACCAACTCAAGATGGATCAAAGACTTAAATCTGAGACCTGAAACCATAAAAATTGTGGACGATAATATCAGAAAAACCCTTTTAGACATTAGCTTAGATGGAGACTTCATAACAAGAACACAAAAGCAAATGTAACAAGAACAAAGATAAATAGATGGGACTTAAGTAAAGTAAAAAGCTTCTGTACAGCAAGGCAAGACTTAACAGACAACCCAAAGAGTGTGAGAAAATCTTCACATTCTACACATCTGGCAAAGAACTAATATCCAGGATCTACAAAGAACTCAAACAAATCAGCAAGAACAAAATAAACAATTCCATCAAAAAGTCGGCTAAGGAAACAAATAGACAATTCTCAAAAGAAGATATACAAATGGCCAACAAACATATGGAAAAATGCTCAGAATCACTAATGATGAAATCAAAACCGCAAGGCAATACCACCTCACTCCTGCAAGAATGGCCATAATAATAATAAAAAAATAGATGTTGACATGAATGTGGTGAAAAGGGAACACTTTTACACTGTTGGTGGGAACGTAAACTAGTACAACCACTACGGAAAACAGTGTTAGACATTCCTTAAAGAACTAAAAATACATCTACTGTGGAAAAGAAGTCATTATAAGAAAAAGATACTTGCACACACGTTTATAGCAAGCAGTACAATTTGCAATTGCAAAAATATGGAATCAGTTTGAATGACCATCAATGAGAGGATGTGTGTGTATATATATATATATATATATACACACACACACACACACACACACACATATACATATATATATACATATATACATATATATATACATATATATATACATATATACATATATATATATATATATATATATACATATATATATATATATATATATATATATATATATATACATATATACATATATATATGCCATGGAATAGTACTCAGCCATCAAAAGGGATGAAGTAATGACATTCACAGCAACCCGGATGGAACTGGAGACTATTATTCTAAGTGAAGTAACTCAGGAATGGAAAACGAAGTATCTTGTATTCTCATTCATATTTGGGAGCTAAGCTACGAGGATGCAACGTCATAAGAATAATACATTGGACTTTGGGGACTTGGGGGGAAGGATAGGGGTGGTGAGGGATAAAAGACTACACCTGGAGGAATTCTTGCGGAGGTCGAAGTGGAAGCAGGTGTGAGAGGGTCCAGCAGAAGAAACACGGCTGCCAAAGCGTTTGCGTCCATCGGCAGGTTCGCCTGGCCTTAGCTGCTGCAGGAGGCCTGGTGAAGTCCGCCTTATGTAATGTGGACGCTGGGCACAGAGCTGTCATCTTTGACGGATTCCGCGGAGCGCAGGACATCGTGGCAGGGGAAGGGACTCACTTCCTCATCCCATGGGTACAGAAGCCAATTCTCTTTGACTGCCGTTCTCGGCCACGTCCTGTGCCGGTCATCGCTGCAGCAAAGACTGACAGAACGTTAACCTCACACGGCGCATCTCCTTCCAGGCCGTCCCGCGGGCTTCCTGCATCCTCAGCAGCGCGGAGAGGACCGTGCCGAGCGTGCGCCGCCGCCCATCACGGCCGACACCCTCACGTCGGGGTGGCTCGCTTTGATGCTGCAGAACTCACCCCCCGAGAGAGCTGGTCTCCGGACGGGTGAGCGACGACCCTTCGGAGCGAGCAGCCCCCTCGGGGCTCATCCTGGACGACGTGTCCTCGTCACACCCGACCTTCGGGAGGGACTTCACAGAAGCGGTGGAGGCCAAACGGGTGGCTCCGCAGGAAGCGGAGCGGGCCAGATTTGCGGCGGAAAAGGCTGAGCAGCAGAAAAAGGCGGCCACCGTCCCTGCGGAGGGCGACTCTAAGGCCACCGAGCTGATGGCAGCTCACCGGCCGGCGCAGGGGACGGCCTGATGGGGCTGCGCAAGCTGGAAGCTGGGGGGTCGGCGCGCACACGCCCCCGCCCTCGGAACATCACCCACCTGCCGCCGCCGGGCAGTCCGCGCCCTCCGGCTGCTGCAGCGAGGGCCCACCCGGCCTGCACCTCCGCCGGCGGACGCTGACTGGGCCACAGCCGCGATGATTCCTAACACCGCCGTCCTTCTGTTCGGACCCCTCCCCAGAAATCACTGTGAAATTTAATGATTGCCTGAAAGTGAAGGAAATAAAGGTAAAATCACTTTGGATCTCTAATTAGTCTATCCAATGAACCTCTTTCATTCTTCTCACATCCATCTATTTTTTTTTATCCACCTCCCTACCAAAAATTGCCAAGTGCCTATGCAAACTGGCTTTAGGTCCCAATTCGGGGCCTGCTGGAGCTCCAGCCTGGGCACCAGCATTTGGCAGCACGCAGGTGGGGCAGTGTGTGAGGGACTGGGGGGCACAGGTGTCCGCAGGGGTCCACGCGTGGCCTCCATCCTGTCGCTGATGGAATATTTTCGAATGACGCACATGTGGCTGAACTAAAAAGGCAGGCCTCCGTCTTCCCAGATATTCCTGTGCAGATGCTGCTGAAGAGGGTGCCCAGGAGGGGCAGAGAGGAAGACGTCTGTCTCTTACCATAAGGCTGATTCTTTTTAACTGTGCAACCGGCGGAAGCAGGTGTGTGTGAACTGGGCACAGATTGAAGAATCTGGCCCTGTTGAGGTGGGTGGGCCTGATTGTTGCCCTCCAGGGTACAGAAAACGAAACACTGGATGTTCTCACTTATAAGTGGGAGCTAAACAATATGTACCCATGAACATAAAGATGGGAATATTAGACTCAGGGACTGCTAGAGGGTGGAGAAAGGGAGAAGGGAAAGGACTGGAAAACCAGCTGCTGGATACTATGCTCAGTGTCTGTGTGACAGGATCAATCATACACCAAGCCTCAGTATCATGCAATATGCCCATGTATCAAACGTATACATGTACCACCTGAATCTAAAATTAAAGTTTAAACTATTTTTAAAAACAGACTTCTTTTTGGATGGCATATTTTGATTTTCTCTACCTTCACTTTCTTTTTAAAAAACATGTTGGTCCTAACAGTTTTTCATTTACATAATTTGACGCTTGCTTGGGACATAATATTTTAGTTCAACCATAGGTTTGTTTGGAGGCTGAGGCAGGAGGAGAGCTTGAGGCCAGGAGTTGGAGGCTGCAGTGAGCCAAGATCACGCCACTGCACTCCAGCCTGGATGACAGAGTGAGACCCTATCTCTAAGAAGAATAAAAATAAAAATAAAAATAAAAGAGGGAGACTAGAAACCTCTATTTTTTTTTTCCTTCTCTCTTTCCTGACCAGACCATATCTACCCACCTATAATCCAGCCTCACCATCATTTAAAACAACCATTCATTCTTAAGGTCAATTTAGTACTTTCAAAAAGCTGGGAGTAAATGTGGGAATAAAAGACAGAGGGAAGTGGTTAAAAGTGGCAGCTAGCAAAGCGCCAAAGGTATGAGATCAAGCAGACAAGGGCTATAAGGTCACAGAAAAACCAATGCTGAAATGTCTGACAACAGGGTCCAAGCATGGCTAGTAATCCAGAAAGCCAAAATAGGGTTGAGGCCCAGAAGACAGACGAAGGCCTTGATAAGAATGAAGAGAGGCTCCTATACAGGGCACCCTTTCATAAAGAGTAGGAGCAGGAATGGGGCACTGCCTTCCTGCATCTTTATTTCCTCCAAATGTCCAGCTCATTTTAAGTGTTCAATAAAGTATGCTAAATGCTAAATATGAATGAACAAAAGAACTGGTATTACTCTACCTCTCCAATTTGTTCCAAGGTAGAGGAATTGTTTAGCTTTGCCTCTAATCTCCCCAGCACCTCCCACCATGTTAATTAATAGTGAGTCTCTGGTTTGGTGACATCTTAAGCTGCAACCTCAGCCTACTGAACCATAAAAATTAACCTGAACTTGTCTCCACACAAAATATCATTATTGTGTCTTTAACTACGGATAAGTATGTTTCCATGAATAACTTTTATCAAAGTGTTTTAATAATAATGGTATATATATTTTTTACATTCAGAGAATTTATGCAAAATAACTTCACGTGCCTTATTTTCACCTAAAGCCTCACAACAAATCTGACAGCTGGGTAGGGCTGGAATTATTATGCCAATTTTACAAATTAAAAAGCCAGAGAAAATAAATTCTTGTTTAATGTCATAGAGTCAGCTGCACCCTTTACACCATATCACAGCAGATCCAGTATAAAATTTGAATTAAAAAAAAAAAAGGTAAAAGCAGAACTACCATTCAACTCAGCAATCTCATTTCTGGGTATATACCCAAAAGAATATAAATCATTCTATCATAAAGGCATGTACATGTGTATGTTTATTGCAGCATTATTCACAATATCAAAGACATGGAATCAACCTAAATGCTCATCAATGATAGACTGCATAATGAAAATGTGGTACGTATACACTGCAGAATACTATGCAGTCACAAAAAAGAATGAGATTATGCCATTTTCAGGAACATGAATTAAGTGGCAGGCCGTTATCTTCCGCAAACTAACAAACAAACAGAAAACCAAACATTGCATGTTCTCACTTGGGAGCTGCATGATATGAACACATAGACACATGATGGGGAACAATGCACACTGGGGTCTATTAGAGGGTGAAAGGAGAGAATCCAGAAAAATAATGAATGGGTACTAGGCTTAATACCTGGGTGGTAAAATAATCTGTGCAATGAACTCCTGTAATGCAAGTTTGACTATAAAACAAACCTGGACATGCATCTCTGAACTTAAAATAACAACAAAAATAAAAGTTAAATTTAAAAAACTCTCTTAATACTGTTTCTGCTGTATCCCACAGGTTTTGCATGTTGTGCTTTCATTATCATTTGTTTCAAGAAATTTTCCAATTTTCTTTTAAACTTTTTCATTGATCCACTGGTTATTTAGGAGCATATTGCTTAATTTCCATATATTAGTAGTTTTAAAAATTTCTCTTCTAATTGATTTCTAGTTCTATTCCATCGTGGTCAGAGAAGATGCTTGATATTATTTCATTTTTTAAAAGTTTTAATACTTGTTTTGTGACCTAATGTATGTCTATCCTTGAGAATAATCTATGTGCTGAAGAGAGAAATGAGTAGTCTGCAGCTGTTCTATCAGGTCCCTTTTGTCTATAACGCAGATTAAGTTCAATGTTTCTTTGTTGATTTTCTTTCTGGAAGATCTGTTTAATGCTGAAGGTGGGGTGTTGATGTCTCTAGCTATAATTCTATTGGAGTCTGTTTCTCTTTTTCGTTCTAGCAATATTTTCTTTCTGTATCTGGGTGCCCCAATGGTGGGTGCACATATATTAAAAATTGTTACATCCTCTTGTAAATTGGCCCCTTTATCATTATCTAGAGACCTTCTAACTATGGGTTTTTTTGTCTTAGAATCTATTTTGTCTGATACAAGTATAGCTAATGCTGCTCTTTTTTGATTTCTCTTGGTGTGGAATATCTTTTTCCGTCTCTTTATTTTCAGTCTGTGTGTCTTTATAGGTGATATATATTTCTTGCAAACAACAGATTATTGAGTCTTGTATATTCATTCAGTCACTCTGGGTTAGTCCATTTACAGTATTAATATTGATAAGAACTTTCTTTTGCCATTTTGTTATTTGTTGTTTGATTGTTTTGTAGTCTTCTTTCTTTTCTTCCTTTTTTCCTTCTGTTTAGTAAAGGTAATTTTCTTTTCTGGTGCCATTATTTAATTTGCTCCTTTTTATTTTTTGTGTATCTGTTGTTTTTATTCACTGAGGTTACTGTGAGGCTTGCAAATCTTATAATTTATTATTTTCAGCTGATAACAATGTAACATTGTTTTCATAAACAAACCAGCAAAAAGAAAACTAATGAAAATCGACACCTTAACACAATTCTCCAACTTTTAAACATTTTGTTTTTATTTTTATCTTACTGTATTCTCTATGTATTGAAAAGTTGTAGTTATTATTTTTGATTGGTTTATTGTTTAATCTTTCTACTGAAGGTAAAAGTAGTTTACACACCACAGTCACAGTGTCATAATATTTTGTTTTTCTGTGTACTTACTATTGTCAGTGAGTTTTGTACCATCAAATGATTTCTTATTGCTCATTAATATCCTTTTCTTCCTGAACAAAGTAACCACTTTAGCATTTCTTGTATGACAGGTCTGGTGTTGGTGAAATTCCACAGCTCTTGTTTTTCTGGAAAGTCTTTATTTTCTTCTTTATGTTTAACTAGTATTTTCCCTGTATATGGTATTACAGAATAAAAGTGTTTTTCCTTATACACTGTAAATATGTCATACCATTCTCTTGGTCTATAAAGTTTCTATTGAAAAGTCTGCTTCTAGATATATTTGGGCTTCATGCTATATTATTTGTTTCTTGTTTCTTGCTGCTTTTAAGATCTTTTATCTTTGACCTTTGGAAGTTTGATTATTAAATACCTTGAGGTAATCTTGTTTGGGTTAAATCTGATTGGTGTTCTATAACCTTGTACTTGGATATTCATACTGTCTTCTAGGCTTGGGAAATTCTCTATTATTATCCCTTTGAATAAACTTTCTACCCCTATCTCTTTCTCTACCTCCACTTTAAAGCCAATACCTTTTAGATTAGCCCATTTGAGGCTATATTGTAGATTCTGCAGGCATGCTTCATGGTTTCTTATAATTTCTCCATTTGTCTCCTGATACAATTAGGCTTTGTGTCCCCACCAAGATCTCACCTTGAATTGTAATCCCTACCTGTCAAGGGAGAGTCAGCATGGGGGAAACTGAATTATAAGGGCAGTTTCCCCCATGCTGTTCTCACGATAGTGAGTTCTCATGAGAGCTGATGGTTTTATAAGGGGCTCTTCCTCCTTTGCTCAACACTTCTCCATCCTGCCACCTTGTGAAGAAGGTGCCTGCTTCCCCTTCTACCATGACTCTAAGTTTCCTGAGGCCATGCTGAACTGTGAGTCAATTAAACCTATTTTCTTTATAAATTGCCAAGTCTCAGGCAGTTCTTTATAGCAGTTTAAAAAGGGAATAAACTGTCTCCTCTGTTTTCAAATAACCTGTCTTCAAGATCACTAATTCTTTTTCCTGCTTAATAAATTGTACTGTTGGAAAACTCTGATGCATTCCTCAGCATGCCAATTGCATTTTTCAACTCTAGAATTTCTGCTTGTTTTCATTTCAAACTCTTTGTTAAATTTATTTGATAGAATTCTGAATTCCTTCTCTGTATTATTTTTTTGAGTTTTCTCAACACAGCTATTTAAATTCTCTCTCTGAAAGGTGACATTTCTCTGTTTCTCTAGAATTGGCCTCTGGCGCCTTATTTAGTTCATTTGCTAAGGTAATGTTTTCCTGAATGATGTTGATGCTTGTGGATGTTCATCTGTGTCTGGGCATTAGAGAGTTAGTTATTTTTTTTTTTTGTACTGCTCAGTCTTACCCTGTTTGTACCCATCCTTTTTTGGAAGGCTTTCAGGTATTTAAAAAGACTTGGGTGTTGTGATCTAAGCTCTGTTGGCTTCAGGAGGTATCCAAGGCCAGTAATTTTGTGTAATCCCTTGTGATCCATGTCTTAATTAGTGTTGGTTGTACTAAATCACTGAAGCTTCTGTGTTTTGAGGTTTACGTAATACATCCTAGAGCATTCTATTACCATACTTAATATTTTAAAATTATGTGTTATGTTCCCCATATTTTCCCCAAAACCTTACACCTATGTAGAAATCAGGGCTCAGTGAAGCCAGTAATCTAAGTCAGCACGGCTAGTACAGAGATGTTAATCTGAAGTCTAATTTATCATCTTTTAGGAATGCTTTATCTATTCTCTTTGCATCGGCAATGTTGAAGAGATATTTATGTTTTCTTCTTATCCCTTTTTTAGAGTTATAATACATCTATAATAATACATGTATCATTAAATGTTCTGTGTGGTTTTAAAGTTTCTTCATTTGATGTGGATATAACATCATTTGTTGAGTGGATTTTTTTCCTATTGAATTTCTCTGGCCCTCTTGTGGAGTATCATTTGTTGGTACATATGTGGGTCTATTTCTTAACTCTGTCATATCACTTTGAACTATATGTCTATTTGTTCTCTCATATCACACTATCAGGATAATTGTAGCTTTGTTATAAGTCTTGAAGTTAAATAGAATATATTCTTCATGAAGATGGGGAGAAACTAGTGCAAAAAGGCTGAAAATTCCAAAAACCAGAATGCTTTTTTTCCTTCAAAGGGTCACAACTCTTCACCAGCAAGGGAACAAAACTGGATGGAGAATGAGTTTGATGAATTGACAGAAATAGGCCTTAGAAGGTGGGTAATAACAAACTCCTCTAAGCTGAAGAAGCATGTTCTAACCCAGTGTAAGAAAGCTAAAAACCTGGAAAAAAGGTTAGGCAAATTGCTAACTAGAATAACCAGCCTAGAGAAGAACATAAATGACCTGATGGAGCTGAAAACACAGCATGAGAACTTTGTGAAGCATACACAAGTATCAGTAGCCAAATTGATCAAGTGGAAGAAAGGCTATCAGAGATCGAAAGTCAACTCAATGAAATAGAGTCAGAAGACAAGATTAGAGAAAAAAGAGTGAAAAGGTAGTTCCAAAAAGTATGGAACGATGTAAAAAAAAGACCAAATCTGTGTTTTATTGATGTACCTGAAAGTGATGGGGAGAATGGAACCAAGTTGGAAAACATTCTTCAGGATATTATCCAGGAGAACTTCCCCAACCTAGAAAGGCAGGCTAACCTTCAAATTCAGGAAATAGAGAAAACACCGCAAGGATATTCCTCAAGAAGAGCAACCCCAAGACACATAATCATCAGATTCACCAAGGTTGAAATGAAGGAAAAAATGTTAAGGGCAGCCAGTGAGAAAGGGTGGGTTACTCACAAAGGGAAGCCCATCAGACTAACTACTTTAAATTTCATATGAAACCAAAAAAGAGCCTGTATAGCCAAGACAATCCCAAGCAAAAACAAACAAGCTGGAGGAATCATGCTACCTGACTTCAAACTATACTACAAGGCTACAGTAACCAAAACAGCATGGTACTGGTACCAAAACAGATATATAGACAAATGGAACAGAACAGAGGCCTCAGAAATAACACTATACATCTACAACCATCTGATCTTTGACAAACCTAACAAAGACAAGTAATGGGGAAAGGATTCCCTGTTTAATAAATGGTGTTGGGAAAACTGGCTAGCCACATGAAGAAAGCTGAAACTGGACACTTTCCTTATACTTTATACAAAAATTAACTCAAGATGGATTAAAGACTTAAATATAGAACCCAAAACCATAAACCCTAGAAGAAAACCTAGGCGATACCATTCAGGACATAGGCATGGGCAAAGACTTCATGACTAAAACATCAAAAGCAATGGCAACAAAAGCCAAAATAGACAAATGGGATATAATTAAACTAATGAGCTTCTGCACAGCAAAAGAAAATATCATCAGAGTAAACAGGCAACCTACAAAATGGGAGAAAAATTTTGCAATTGATCCATCTGACCAAGGGCTAATATCCAGAATTACAAAGAACTTAAACAACTTTACGAGAAAAAAACAGACAACCCCATCAAAAAGTGGGCAAAACATATGAACAGACACACTTCTCAAAAGAAGACATTTATGCAGCCAACAGACATATGAAAAAAGCTCATCATCACTGGTCATTAGAAAACGCAAATCAAAACCACATTGAGATACCATCTCATGCCAGTTAGAATGGCATTCATTAAAAAGTCAGGAAAGAACAGATGCTGGAGAGGATATGGAGAAATAGGAATGCTTTTACACTGTTGGTAGGAGTGTAAATCAGTTCAACCATTGTGGAAGACAGTGTGGCTATTTCTCAAGGATCTAGAAACAGAAGTATCATTTGACCCAGCAATCCCATTACTGGGAATATACCCAAAGGATTGTAAATCACTCTACTATAAAGACAAATGTACATGTATGTTTATTGCAGCACTGTTCACAATAGCAAAGACTTG
Organism: Cacajao melanocephalus; assembly: GCA_963573385.1. Taxonomy (NCBI): domain Eukaryota; kingdom Metazoa; phylum Chordata; class Mammalia; order Primates; family Pitheciidae; genus Cacajao; species Cacajao melanocephalus. The sequence continues at coordinate 41,414 of CAUYLG010071352.1, read as the reverse complement.
GAACCAACCCAAATGCCCATCAATGATAGACTGGATAAAGAAAATGTGGCACATATACACCATGGAATCCTATGCAGCCACAAAAAAGGATGAGTTCATATCCTTTGCAGGGACATGGATAAAGCTGGAAACCATCATTCTCAGCAAACTAACACAAAAACAGAAAACCAAACACCACATGTTCTCACTCATAACTGGGAGTTGAGCAATGAGAACACATGGACATAGGGAGGGGAACATCACACACTAGGGCCTTTCAGGGTGTGGGGGCCTAAGGGAGGGATACCATTAAGAGAAATACCTAATGTAGATGACAGGTTGATGGGTGCAGCAAATCACCACAGCACGAGTATACCTATGTAACAAACCTGCACATTCTGCACATGTACCCCAGAACTTAAAGTATAATTTTAAAAAAGTGGAGAATTAATAGAAAAACAACACTGAAATCAACAAGTTCCATTTATCAAACACTATAAAGAGAAATATAAAACCTAACATGAAAAATATCTATAACTAATTTCATTAATAAAGAATTAACATCCATAATGAAAATAATTCCTACATACTAATAAAAATAAACCCAATTTTAAATGAGAAAATATTTGAACAGCATTTCACAAAAGAAACAATTTGATGGCCACTCAATCCATGTAGGGGTGAGGAATGGCAGAGAATTAGATGAGGCAGAGAATTAGAAAGAGTCAGAGAATTCAAGCATATGGGCCACATCAACAAATTTTCCCTTTAATATAAAATAAGTGCACAGAAAGGTCTTAAAATGAGGGTGACAGATTCATTTTTCATTGTTCTTATTTTGTTTTGTTTTCTTGAGACAGGATCTTGCTCTGTTGTTGAGGTTGGAGGGCGGTGGCCTGTCTATGGCTCACTGTAGCCTCCACCTCCCTGGCTCAATAAATCTTCCACCTCAACCCCTTGAGTAGCTGGGACTACAGGCACATGCTACCATACCCAGTGAGATGGGGTTTTACCATGTTGCTCAGACTGGTGTCAAACTCCTGGGCTCAAGCCCTGTGCCTGCCTCAGTCCCCCAAAGTGCTAGGATTACAAGCATGAACCAGGATGCCCAGCTAAATTAGCTTTGTGTTTAAAATTTGCCATTCATATACAAAATTGACTTAGGATAGAAAGGGCTGTGAAAAGGGCACAAATATACCTATTAGAGAAGAATATTAGGATAAAAATATTAAGAATGAAAATCTAGTTCCAGAATCTCTGGTTGGGTTTATACCTAGTGTCCAAGTGTAATTATTGATCATTTCTTCTTTAACTCTCAGCACAATGCTCTATCTAATCAAGCCTCTGGGTGTGTGGAAGATCATATTATTCAATTAATTCCATTCTTTATCCCACATCACAAAAGGAATATTTCTCTGCTAGTCAGTGAATTAATCAAAGCTCTGCTTTGCTTCTTGCTCCCCAAAGATATATTTAAAACACAAGAAATCTGGTCTCCAGAGATCTCCAAATTATAAAGAGTTTCTCTCATTAGGATCTCACTTATTAACCACCATTTCATTACAAATATTGAATCACAGCTAAATGGAAATCAGATGTTGTACTCATCAAGTTTATATTTTTGAATCAGGGAGAAGATAAAGATATCTGCAGTCTCAACTTAGCGGCTACAGCCACACTGTGAGATTAAGACATTTTTCAATTTTATCTGATATATTTAGATAAACCAAGGTTCCTTCTCAAAGAAATGGAAGTTTGAAATTTTGAATGACTGAAGTTCCTCAATGGCCCAGATCAACAAAAATCAGCTCATAGCATGCAGTAAGTTCAATACCATAAATTTGGAAAATAAAACCATAATAATGTTATATTATTTTTCAATTAATAGGTTGTACTGATATATTTCCATACCATCTTCTTATCTGCTTTATAGATTAAGCACCATACATTTTAGAATACACCCTCATTTCTTTTATTTGGGTGATAGCAGTTCTGGATCTTGGTGTGAGCAATGCACATCCATGAAAGTAGGTAAAAGAAAAGAGAGAGTGGTCTAATATGAGTCTTGATGTATAGCGGAATTGCATGAGTCTATATTTGCTTTCAGTGTTGAAAGTTCTGTGTGCTTGTGTGTGTGTGTGTGTGTGTGGTCTTGATGTATGGTGGGATTGGATGAGTCTATATTTCCTTTCAGTGGAGAAAGTTCTGTGTGTGTCTGTGTGCGTGTGTTCGATGAAAAGGATGTTCTGTGCAGATTTAAACATGTTTGCATTGACTGAATTTTTAAAAATTCCTAATAAGTGAGTCAAGTTTAATGTCTCTCAGTGCTGCATAATAGCTCTCATTTTAGAGTTCTCGATCTCTCTCTTCTCGATTAGTGTCACCATATCATTCCTTTAAACGTTTTAATAAAAGAGATGTTAATTAATGGTGCCCTGGTAAACCATAGTCAGAACAGACTCTCAAGATGAGGTTGGTTCTTTTGCTTGGTCACAAGAAGCATTTTTCTTTCCATTTGGTTGTACCAGTCCCTTTAACAACCAGTTATTTAGGCAATCAATATCAGAAAGCTAGAACAAGAAGAAACACATTTTCCAGCAGAGAGACACTCAGTTGACTCCATTTTGGTTTTCTTTCCCGGTTTAACTTTTGATTTGCCCTAGAAAGACCAGGAAATCAGTGACTGCCTAGAATGAGAACTGGCAGAGGAAGAGATTATATACAAAGAAGGATAAGGAATCTTTTGGATATGATGAAAATAGTCTGCCCTGGTTTTGGTGGTGTTTTCATAGGCATATACAACTGCCAAAACCCCCAGAATTGCATACTTTAAATTAATACAGTTTACTGTACACAAATTCCAGCTACATCAATTGATATGGGTGAAAATCCATTTTAGAGTTTGGCTTGAAACACTATAGAATTCTGGAAATGAGGGCACCATTTTACTGGACTAGACCAATCCAAAGCAAAAATAAAATAAAATAAAATAAAGTAAGTGACAGATGCTAAGAAAGATCATTATAGAAAATGCCCAATATTTTTAGGTGTTTTGAATACATATTTGATATTCTTTTTCTTTGACTCTACATTGAAGATGAATTCTGAAGACCAGCAAAAAAAACTGTCATAAATGCACATTTTTTAGCTAATTCACATCCATATTCTAATTGTACTATAAAAACTTTTGTACCTCTGCCTTTTCCTACATGGCTTTCTTCAAAAATACCTGTGCAATAATAATTTAGTAAAATAGTTCTCAAGATCTAGCTCAGATACTGTTCTCCGCAACTCTTCTATAACAACACAAAAGACCAGTTTATTTTCTCAATACAATCCACTATCACTCTTTCTCACCTTGTCTTCTCATCTTGTCTGCTATTCTTTGTAATACCAGACTCCACTTGGTATTTTACTTCCCTACGATTTTCTGTTTGATTGTTTAAGTTCTGAATCCAAGAACTGTTTCTTATGAAATATTTACTCTAAGAGTCAACCATTGTGCTTTTTATGTCAGGTGTTTAACAAATGTCTCCTGATATTTTTTTGAAAGGCTGTGACTATAATCTCACTAAATAGTTATGACATAAGGAGACTTTTTTCAGATTACTAATACGATTTTGATTTTATTTTCATAAAAACTGAAAAGAACTATGACAAACCACTTGCAATGCTATACTTCAACAAATCAGCAGCAAATAAAATGCTTCAAAATAAATATGTATATTCATTTGATGGAAAAACACTAATATTCATTTATTGTCCAGGAATGTGTACTTTATTCTTTTCTTAACACTATATATTTTCCATGTTGATTGCTTCAGCGTGGTTATTAATTCTCCCTTTTTATTTTGCATTTTGGTTGTCCTCTTTTATATACCTTACATACTAGGATGTATTTATTGAGAATATGCCTCGTATAAAACTCTCTTCTGTGTAATTGAGATTTAAGTTTAGAATGATAGTATCTATACTTCATATGAGTAACCTTAATTATCACAAATTTCGATGTCAGTTGGGATAGCCATATTTGGTATTTCTATAATTCATATTTTTCTCTTTAGGAAGAAATGGATCGACCACAAATGATTTTAACCATACTGAAGTTGCTGAATTTTTCCTCATGGGATTTTCGAATTCCTGGGATATTCAGATTGTACATGCTGCTGTATTCTTTTTAGTTTACCTGGCAGCTCTCATAGGAAATCTCCTAATCATCATGCTTACCACTCTGGATGTTCACCTCCAAACCCCAATGTATTTCTGTTTGAGAAACCTGTCTTTCTTAGATTTTTGTTACATCTCTGTCACAATTCCAAAATCTATTGTTGGTTCGTTGACTCATGATACTTCCATTTCTTTCTTTGGGTGTGCTCTGCAAGCCTTCTTTTTCATGGACTTGGCGACTACTGAGGTAGCCATCCTTACAGTGATGTCCTATGACCGCTATGTGGCCATCTGCCGACCCTTACATTATGAGGTCATCATAAACCAAGGTGTCTGTATAAGGATGATGGCAATGTCGTGGCTCAGTGGGGTGATCTGTGGATTCATGCATGTGACAGCAACATTCTCATTACCATTCTGTGGGCGCAATAGAATACATCAATTTTTCTGTAATATTCCACAGCTCCTAAGCCTCTTAGATCCCAAAATAATTACCATTGAGATTGGAGTCATGGTTTTTGTTACAAGTCTTGTGATAATCTCGTTTGTTGTAATTACTGTCTCCTACATGTACATTTTTTCAGTCATCATGAGGATTCCTTCTAAGAAGGGTAGATCAAAAACATTTTCTACCTGCATTCCACATCTTGTGGTTGTAACACTCTTTATGATATCTGGCAGCATTGCCTATGTGAAGCCAATTTCAAATTCTCCCTCGGTCCTGGATGTTTTCCTATCTGTGTTCTACACAGTCGTGCCCCCAACCCTGAACCCCATCATCTATAGTCTGAGGAACAGAGACATGAAGCGAGCCCTGAGAAGACAGTGTGGTATCCTAGATGAAGCATTAGATTAGGGATCAACTCCTGAACTCTTGTTCTCATCAGACAATTTGTAAGCTTTCTGGGCTTATATTTTCAATGTGCTAAACGGTACTTTGGGGGTGTTCAAAATATTAGAACTTGTGTTTTTGTTCATTTTATGTGTTGTCCTCCTAAAAATGTTATAAATTATACTGTACTCAGTAATACAAAGCATTAACTAATATAAAAGTGAATCACTAATATAAAATGAATTACTACTATATGTATATATTAATTACAGTAGAACAAGATCATATGGATTGATAACAACAAATGGAAATAAACAAAAGGTAATAATAGTGTGTGCTCAAAATTTCTTCAACATTATAATGTGTGATCAAATAGGCTAGAGCCCAATGCTTTGGGGCACATCCATTGGGTGAGATGAAATATATGCAATAATATCACAAACAATAAAGGTTTACATACATTTATGGTGCAGTGTATAGGAAGGTTCATAGAGGAGAAATGTCATATAATTAAACACAATATTGTGTTAAGTGAACTAAAATCTTCCATTTTTCCTCTGCATAGGAAAGTACGAACTGGAAGTTATTGTGCATTATTCTCAGAGTGCTTTTATGTATATTCTATCTATATAAATATTCATCTATAAAATACATGGCATCATTTTATCAATTAATACTTAAAATGCAATATAAACAGCATCCTACTTTAGTTATCCCTTTGAAAGTCTTTTAAATTGTATTTTTAATTGACAAATGATAATTATATATGCTTATGGGGTAAAAGTGATGTTTTAATACATTTTTACAATGTCGAATGATTAAATCAGGCAACATAATATATCATTACCAGAAACATTTATCATTTATTTGCAGTGACAATGTTTAAAATCCTCTCTTTTAACTATTTTGAAGCATACAATACCTTGGTATGAACTAGAATAATCTTGCTGTGCAACAGATCACCAGAACTTATTCTTCCTGTCTACCTGGAACTCTGTACCTTTGACCAACAATTCTCTTTTGCCAATCTACCATCAGCTCTGTCCCCATCTTCTGGTCACTACCATTCTACTCAGTATTTTTATAAGTTTGACTTTTTTAGATTCCACATGTAAGTGATATCGTGTGGTAGTTGTCTCTCTGTGACTGGTTTATTTCACTTAATATGATGCCCTCTCTAGATTCATCCATATTGTCACAAATGACAGAATTTCCTGTCTTTTTTTTTTTCCAACGCTGAATTGTATTCCACTGTGTGTGTATACTACATTTTGAAAATCCATTTGTCCATGGATACTTAGATTGATTTCATATCTTGGCTATTGTGAGTAATGCTGCAATGAATATGGAAATACAGACATATCTTTGACATACTGAATCCAATTCCTTTGGATAGAGTCAAGCGTACCTCATTGCATTGCACTTTGTTTACCACATTTCACAAATATTGCAGTTTTTACAAATTGAAATTGAAGATGCATTGTTAGGTTGTTTTATGGAAATTTTTCTTTTTTTGTTTTTGATGTACATTTATAGCTATAACCTTTCTGCTTAGAGCACATGCAGCAGTGCACAGCCAGGCTGTGCTTTATTTGCTTCCATAGGAGACTTTAGTCCTAGGGGAACTGTTGGACCCGAACTCTCCAGGGCAGTCCCGCCCTTAGATGGACTGGTCTGACCTGAGTACCCCTTGGTCTGTTGGCCTCTCCTAGGGCCCTAGCCTGGCCATGCCTGCCTGCAGGACAGTCTTAGGTGCCCACACTATAGCTTCTGTGTTGGTGGACTGTGCCTGACCTGTGGAGAACTTCAGTGGGGCAACCCCTATGGCCACACGTCAGCCCGCACACTCCTTCCTCATACTGTAACTTCCCCAGCTTATGGCAACTCCCCACATTACTATGCTGGTGTGTGTCTACCCAGGCAGGCTTTGCTTTCCTTACCCCACCAGTGCACAGGAGTATAGTTCCTGCAAACTTCCCCCCACACCCCATGCTGACAGCCATTATAGATGAACACTTGGCAGGCACAGAGCCAGACAGTCCCACCTCACAAACACCACACCCTTGTGCTAAGAATGCACATACAGCAGTACCCTGCCCTGAGTGACCACTCCTGCTTGCAGGGCAAAGAAGGTATCCAGACCTGTGCTCACAAGCACCCCACCCTGTAGCCAACACCACCTTCAGCACAACCACACACAGTCACCAGAGGGGCACCCTGTTCCCCCTGCAGGTGCATTTCTTCTGCCATCGTGGTCAACACCCACAGGGAGGCAGGCATCCCAGGACCTGCTAGCATTCTGCCACATGTGGCCCTATAAGCATGGATCCTGCTGTCACCACAATACAAAGTGCTGTGGCTGACACAATCCATCAAACTGTACGGAGCACATTAGCCCACCCAATGCAGTGGATTTCTAATTTACATAATGGTAAAGGGTTCAATTCAAGAAGAACTAACTATACTAAATATATATGCACCCAACACAGAGGCATACAGATTCATACAGCAACTTCTTGGAGACCTTGAAAAAGACTTGGACTCCCACACAATAATAGTGGAAGACTTTTATACCCATTGTTAATATTAGACAGATCATTGAGACAGTAAATTAACAAAGACATTCAGGAGCTAAACTCAACGGTGGATCACATGGACTTGATAGATATTCACAGAACTCTATCCCCAAACAACCGAATATACACGTTTTTATCACCACATAGCACATAATGTGAAATCAATCACATGATCCAAAGTAAAACACTCCTCAGCAAATTCAATCAAATTTACAATCAAATTAGAAGTGACGGCAAAGAAATTCGCTCAAAACCATAAAATTACATAGAAACTGAGTAACCTCCTTCTGGTTAACTTTTGGGTAAATAATAAAACTAAGACAGAAATCAAAAAAGTTCCTTGAGACTACTGAGAACAAAGACACAACATACCAGAATTTCTGAGGCACAGATAAGGTAGTGTTAAGAAGGAAATTTATAGCACTAAATGTTCACATCAAAAGGTTAGAAAGATCTCAAGTTAACAACTAACATCACAACTTATAAAAAAAAAACTACAGCGCCAAGAGCAAAGACTTCCCAATCATAACAGATGACCAGAAATAGCCCAAATGAGAGCTGAACTGAAGGAGATTGAGACATGAAAAATTATTCAAAGGAGCAACAAATCCAGGAGCTTGTTTTTTTGAAAAATATTAATGAAATAGATTGATCACTAGTTAGACTAATAAAAAAAAGAGAGAGAAGATTCAACACAGCTATTTTAAATTCTCTGTCTGAAAAGTGACATTTCTCTGTTTGTCCAGAATTGGTCTCTGGTGCCTTATTTAGTTCATTTGCTGAGGTAATGTTTCCCTGGATGATACTGATGCTTGTGGATGTTCATTTGTGTCTGGGCATTAAAGAGTTAGTTATTTTTCTTTTGTACTGCTCACAGTCTGACCCTGTTTGGACCCATCCTATTTTTGGAAGGCTTTCCAGGTATTTAAAAAGACTTGGGTATTGTGATCTAAACTCTGTTGGCTTCAAGGGGCATCCGAGGCCAGTAATCCTGTGGATCTTGTAGACTCATAGAGATACCACCTTGAGGGTCTTAAATGATATCCAGAAGAATTAATTCACTGGATTACCAGGAAGAGACTCGTTTTCTTCCCTTATGTTCTCTCAAACAAATGAAGTCTCTCTCCAGTCTGAACCACCTGGAGCTAGAAATGAAGTGACACAAGCACCCCTGTGGCCATGAGCATCAGAGTGCTCTTGATCAGATCTGAAGCCAGCACAGGACTGCGCTGGGCTCATGGCCTTCTATAAACACTACCTGGCTACTTCCAATGTTTGCTCAAGGCCTTGGGGCTCTACAACCAGCAGGTGAGAAAGCCAGCCAGGCCTGTGCCCTTCCCTTCAGGGCACCAACTTCCCACAGACCGCTGCCAAGTCCAGAGGTGCCATTCAGTAGCCAGGGACTGGAGTAAGACCCTCAGAAGTCTACCTGGTGTTCTACTGTACTGTGGCTTTGCTGGCATTCAAAACACAAGATGCAGTTCTATCCACTCTTCCTTCCATTTTCCACAGGGAGAGGAGCCTTAGTCTGTGACCACTGCCACCATGGGCCCACGGGGAGTATGCCAGGCTACTGACAATAGTTTCTTAAGGCCAACGGGCTCTTTAGTTACACTGTGGTAAATGCTGCCTAGGATAGGGCTCATTCTTCAGGGCAGTGGACTCTCCTTTAGCCCAGAGTAGGTCCAGAAATGCCACAGAAGAGCCAAGGCCTGGACTCAAAGACCCTAAGGACCTGCATGGTTCTCTAACCCCCTGTGGCTAAACTGTTACCTAAGATGAAAGACAAAGTCCCATTTACTCTTCCCTGTGCTTTTCTCAAGTAGAAAGAGTTTTTCACCATAGCACTATAGCTGGGATTGTGCTGAGTTCACCTGAAGCCAGCAAGGTTCAGAGTTGCACTGAAGGGCCATGATATACTACCTGGATAGTTCACCTAGTTATTCAGGGTCCAAGGGCTCTTTAGTCAGCAGGTGATGAATCCTGCTATGACTGGGTAATTTCCTTTAAGGAAGCAGATTTCCTTCTAGCCCAGGGTGTGTCTAGAATTGTCATTTTGGAACTAGGGCCTGTAAAGGGGGCATCACGGCTCTGACCAATGGCCTGTCTTACTGTGACTGAGGTGGTATCCAAGACAGAAGACAGAGTTCTCTTTACTCTTTTCTTTCCTCAAGCAGAAGGAATGGGTCTCTTTTGGAGCCAGAGCCGTGTGGCCTGAGGTTAGAGGAGGGGTGATGTAAGCACTCCCTTGGCCACCCCAGATGATGTCTCAGTATGTCATGTACCATCCAAGCCCCCTGGTTCTGAGCCCAGTTCAGCACTAGGACTCGCCTAGGAGTTGCAGTCTTTGCAGTCTAGACTGCCTTTCAAGTTTATTTAGGACCCCAGAGCACTTTAGCCTACCATGGTGACATTTGCCAGAACTCAAATTTCAACTGCTGGCATGTGTTATTTTCTTCTAGCTAGCTAGGGCTGATTTATATGCTTCATTTGTGGGAAGGCGTTAGCTGAGTTCAGTCCGGTTTTGCTTTCTGCTATGGTGGGGCAGCATTGAGTTCAATACCACGTCTCACAACTGCTCTGCTATCCTTCTTACAGGCACACAGATTCTCTCTTTGCATCACATGGCCACTGCCAAGGGATTGGAGAGAGGTAACACTGTGATTCAAGACTTTCTTTCCCACCTTCTTCAGTGTCTCTTTTATTGATATGAGTTAAAACCAGCTATTGTGAGTGCTCACTTGATTTTGGTTCTTATAAAGGTGCTTTGTTTTGTAAAGATGTTAAAGTGGTAGAGGTGGGGGAGAAAATTAGTGGAGCCCTCTATTTGGCCATCTTGTTCTTTCCGCTCATTTTCCAGTTTAGAATGGAAATACATGCATGAAACTGCTTTTTGGTAATGTATTTGAGCAGAGACTAAGATACAGATAAGTATAAATTGTCCCCTCCCAGAAAAAACTTACATTTTACACCGCTGTGGGTTTTTATGAACTAAAATAATCTTAAGATAGGTCAGTATATTTTTAAAAACACTGATAACTATTCACTGTAGTCAATACCCAGGAAGATATAACAAACAGATAATTTGTATCCTCAGCAAACCTTAAAAATTACACTGTGAATGCACATAAACACTTTCAATTAATTTTAACTATGCATTTATTTGTTCAACACTTTCATGTATTGAATAAATGCTCTGTGTGTAGCACTGATACTTAAGGACTGATTGATACTCTTGTTAATATAAAAATAAATTCCTCTGCTTTCATGAAACTTACTTTATGGTAGAGGAAGACAAAATAAACATATAAGGATATTAATGCAATAAAAGTACAAAGAGCTATGAAGCAAATAAAATAGGATTAACATTTTAAAAAGGACATGCTATAATGATTTGTAATTATTATAAGCAAATGGTGGTTCAGACAGATTGAAATATAAGCTCAATTTATTAAACAGAACAAATTGTGAAGAGTTACCAGGAGTCAGAGAAATCTTACTTTTTTTAAAGTAAGATTTACTTTAATCTTTAAAAGAGTATCAATTTTACTTTATTTCCTTCAAGACTTCTTTCATTTCATACTCAGAAAATGTGGAGCAATTTAGAGTTAATGAAACATACTAAGTTGTGTCAAAATTCAGTTCCTTCCCCCAAATTAATCTTCTCTAAAAATTCTCTATTTTCTTTCCCTCATTTGCTTTATGAATTTCTACTTATCTTTCAAAGCTTATCACATTTCTTATTTACTGATATATCTTCAACACCCACTCTTTAATATTTCATCATGTTCTTTTGTAATCAATCCATTCCCCCTATTCCTGGCTTTGGTATACACTGATCTTTATATAACTATAAACAAATCACACTGAATGTAATCTTGTGTAACTTTTTTTCATGTACCAAAATACTTTTGAGATTAATTCACATTGTTACGTACATAAGTCACTTTTAATTTGTATTGCTGTGTATTCCATTGTATAGATATATTATAATTTATTCATTTATTTAACAATTGATGGATATATGAGTTGCTATTCAGGTTTTAGCTACTATAATAAAATTACTATGGCCACCCAAATATATGTATTGTTGTTTTGCATATGGTTTCAATAAATATCTTATATTAAGGGTGCAGAGTCTGATGGTAAATGTATTATTAAAAAACAACCAAATGAATTTTTCAAAGTAGTAACAACATTGTACACTCCCAACAAGAATGAATGAGAGTTGAAGTTGTTCCACGTCCTAGCAAATTTTGGTTATGTCAGTCTTTTTAATTTTAGCCATTCTAGTGAGTGGTTTCTCAATATGTTTTTAATTTTGTATTAGTCTAATGACTCATAATGTTAATCATATGTGCTTTTATTTGTCATCTGTTATCTTTTTTGGTGAGATGTTTATTGAAAATCTCTTACCCTTTTTTTATTAGGTTGTTGTACTTCACATATTTGAGTTGTAAGAATGTAAAGTATCAATTATGAAAATAATACTCCTTTAAAATAAATGCTTTGAAAATATTTTCAACAGCATAAGGCTTTGCTTTAAATTATCTTGTCTTTTAAAGAGCAAAAGTTCTAATGTGAAAAACAATTTATAAATGTTTATGTAGTTTGCAATTTTTGTTTTCTAACAATTATTTATCTAACAATGTCATAAGTGTTGTTTTCCTATAAACTGTATAGTTTTATCTCTATATTTAGATCTTAAGACAATTTTGACTCATTTTTGTATTTGGCATTAACTAAGAACTGAAGGTTATTTTTTCTCCATATAAATAACTAAAATTCACCCACTTTAAAAAAAAAACCTTGTCATAATTTTTTTAACGCTGTTGCTTTGTTGAAATTCACTTGACCATATGTATTAGTCCATTTTTACACTGTTGATAAAGACTTACCTGAGACTGGGCAATATACAAAAGAAAGAAGTTTAATAGACTCACAGTTCCACATGGCTGGTGAGGCCTTACAATCATGGCAGAAGGTAAAAGGCACGTCTCATATGGGTGATAGACAAGGGAAGAGAGCCCATGCAGGGAAATGAAACTCCCCTTTATAAAACCATCAGATTTCCTGAGACTTATTCACTGTCACAAGAGTAGCATAGGAAAGATCTCTCACCCCCACGATTCAATTACTTCCCACTGGATCCCTCCCACAAAATGTGGAAATTGTGGGAGTTAAAATTGAAGATGAAAATTTGGTGGGGACACAGTCAAACCATATCATTCCACCCTTGGCCTCTCCTAAATCAAATGCCCTCACATTTCAAAACCAATTATGCCTTCCTAACAGTGCCCCAAAGTCTTAACTCATTTTACCATTAACTCAAAAGTTCACAGTCCAAAATTTTATCTGAGACAAAGAAAGTCCCTTATGCCTATGAGCCAGTAAAATCAAAAGCAAATTAGTTACTTCCTCAATAAAATGGAGGTACAGACATTGAATAAATACACCCATTTCAAATGGGAGGACTTGGCCAAAATGAAGGGTCTAAAAACTCCATGCAAGTCCGAAATGCAGTAGGGCAGTCAAATCTTAAAGCTTCAATATGATCTCATTTGACTCCATGTTTCACATCCAGGTCACACTTAATGCAAGAAGTGGGTTCCCATGTCCTTGGGCAGCTCTGTCCCTGTGGCTTTGCAGGGTACAGCCTCCCCACCCACTGGCTACTTTCATGAGCTAGCATTGAGTGTTTTCGGCTTTTCCAGGTGCATGGTGCAAGCTGTCAGTGAATTTACCATTCTGGGGTTTGGAGGAGGTGGCCCTCTTCTCTCAACTCCACTAGGTAACACCCCAATGGGGACTCTGTGGAGGTACTCATCCCACATTTCCCTTTTGCACTGCCCTATCAGTGATTCCCCATGAGACCCCGCCAACTCCTGAAGGAAACTTTTGCCTGGACATCAAGGTATTTCCATACATCCTCTGGAATACAGGCGGAGGTTCCCAAACATCAATTCTTGACTTCTGTGTACCCACAGGATCAACACCATGTGGAAGCTGCCAAGGCTTGGGGCTTGCAACTTCTGAAGCCACCAGGGCCTGAGCTGTACCTTGGCCCCTTTTAGTCATGGCTGGGACGCAGGGCACCAAGTCCCTAGACTGCGCCCAGCAGAGGGACCTTGGGCCCAGCCCACAAAACCATTTTTCCCTTCTAGGCCTCCAGGCCTGTAATGGGAAGGGCTGCTGCAAAGGTCTCTGACATGCCTGGAGACATTTTCCCCATTGTCTTGGTGATTAATATTTGGCTCCTCATTACATATGCAAATTTCTGCAGCCAGCTTGAATTTCTCTTCAGAAAATGGGATTTTCTTTTTTTATCACATGTAAGGCTGTAAATTTTTTCAAATTTTATGCTCTGTTTTCCTTTTAAAACTGGATGCTTATAACAGCACCCAAGTCACATCTTGAATGTTTTGCTGCTTAGAAATTTCTTCTGCCAAATACCCTAAATTATCTCTCTCAAGTTCAAAGTTTCGCAAATCTCTAGGTCAGAGGCAAAATGCTGCAGTCTCTTTGCTAAAAACATAACAAGAGTTACCTTTGCTCCAGTTCCCACCAAGTTTCTCATCTTCATCTGAGACCCCCTCAGCCTGTCATTCCCATATTATTATCAGCATTTTGGTCAAAGCCATTCAACAGGTCTCTAGGAAGTTCCAAACTTTCCCACATTTTCCTATCTTCTTCTGAGCCCTCCAAACTGTTCCAATCTCTGCCTGTTACCCAGTTTCAAAGTTAATTCCAGATTTTCAGGTATCTTTTCAGCAATGTCCCACTCTACTGGTACCAATTAACTGTATTAGTCTATTTTCACGCTGCTGATAAAGACATACTCGAGATTGGGCAATTTACAAAAGAAAGAGGTTAAATGGACTCAGTTATACGTGGCTGGGGAGGCTTCACAATCATGGCAGAAGGTAAAAGGCGTGTCTCACATGGTGGTAGACAAGAGAAGAGAGCTTGTGTAGGGAAACTTTCCTTTATGAAACCACCAGATCTCCTGAGACTTATTAACTATCATGAGAATAGCATGGGAAAGACCTGCTGGCATGATTCAATTACCTCCCACCTGGTCCCTCCCACAACATGTGGGAATTGTGGGAGCTATAATTCAAGATGAGATTTGGGTGGGGACACGGCCAAACCATATCATCATATAAGGGTAAGTTTGTTACTGGATTCTATATTCTTATTAATTGCTCTAAATGTTCAGAAAATAAAGTAGTTAAGGTTTCCAAATTTATTTTTAGTGTTAAAATTGTTTTAGCAATTCAATTTCATTGCATTTTTATATAAAGTTTAGAATAATCTTGATTTAAAAAAATCAAAACTTTTTAGATTTTTTTTTAATAGAATCGAGTGGAAAATATAGATTACTTTGAGGAAAATTGACATTTAAAAATCTTGAGCTATTTCATTAAGATGTCATATATTTTCATTTATTTAAATAGTATTTAATTTTCTTACTACAGTGTTCAAATTTCAGCATAAAGGTCTTGCACATATTTTGTTATATATTTCCCTAAATATTTTATTTTTGGATGCTATCTCTTTTAAAATCTTATCTGCAATTGTTTGTAGGTAGTATAGGGAAATACAATAGAATTTTGTATTCTGTCTCAAGTCTCTTGTTGAAAATATCCTTATAATTTCTACATAGAAGATCATGTTGTCTATGACTAAAGTACAACTATGGACTGAATTATGTCCCTTTGAAAATTTATATGATAAAATTCTAATGGAGCCTTTATGACAGTGTCTTAGTCTGTTTTGTGCTGATGTAACAGGATACTATAGATTTGGTAATTTATAATGAACAGTAATTTATTGGCTCAGTTATGGAGGCTGAGAAATCCAATACCAAGGAGGTAGCATCTGTGGAGGGCCTCCTAGCCATGTCATAACATAGCGGAAGGCATCGCATGGAAGAAAGGCAAAGAGAGGATGAGAGATCAAGAGGTGGCAACCTACTTCTGTAATAGTGGAACTAATTTTTTCATGAGGGACTCCACCTTCATGACCTAACCACCTCTTAAAGGTCCCACACTTTAATGTTCACATGTTCAATTACATTTCAGCATGAGCTTTGGAGGGGATGAAGATTCAAACTCATAGCAGATGGGATTAGTGTTCTTACAGGAAAAGAAAGAAAGCTTACTTTCTCCCTCTCTCTCTTTCTGGCATGTGAGGAGACAGTGAGAAGATGGCCATCTACAAGCCAGAAGGTAAGCCATCATTAAGGAACTCAATAGGCCAGCACCTTAATCTTCAACTTTCTAGCTTCCAATAGTATTGGCAATAAATTCCTGTTGCGTAAGTAACCCAGTCTATGGCATTATTTTATGGAAGACTGAGCTAATACAATTTCTTTCCATTCTACATGCATTGTATTTCTTTTTTTTTTTTTTAATGTGTTAAGAGACTATATAGATGACAGCTTGAAGATGGCTGTCTTCTCACTGTTTTCTCACATGGTGGAGAAGTGTGTCAAAATGTAATTGCCCTGGTAACATTATTAAAAGGTGGAAACTTTAATGATAGGACAATTTATATATATGTATACAAATATATATGTATGGCAAAAGCTTACATATATATATATATATAATCACAATGTTGTACATCATCACAACTTTCTACTTCCAAATATTTTTCATCACTCAGAGCAAAAACTCTGTAATTTGTAAGCAGTTTTCTTTTTATCCCAGCCCATAGTCATCTCTAATTTATGTTCTCCCTCTAAAAATGTTCCTATTGTAGATATTCCATATACACATTTCATATTCATATTTTTGTATAAGTAATATTTGTCTTCTGTGTTTGTCTTATTGTGTTTTCAAGGTTCATCTTTGTGGTTTTTATTTGCATTTCCCTCATGACTAATGATGTCACACATCTTTTCATGAACTTATTTGTACATCTTCTTGGGGAAATATCTACTAAATCCTTTGTACATGTTTAAATCCTTTGCTTGTTCTTTTATTGCTGAATTTTAGGAGCTAATTATTTTGGATATTAAACCTTATCAGATACACGATTTATGATTATTTTCACTTATTCTGTAGGGTGCATTTTTATTTTGTTGATAATGTCCTTTGATGCATAATTTTTTTAATTTTGAGGAAGTCCAATTTACCTATTTAAAAAAATGCTTTTTGTGTAATATTAAAAAAATCCATTGACAAATTAAAATTCAGGTATATTCCCTTGTTCTAAAAAAGTTATGGTTTTAGCTCTTATATTCATATCATTGATATGTTTTAAGTTTTATATGTGGTGTGAGATGGAGTCCAAAATTATTTTATTACATGTGTAAAAACAATTCACAAAACCATCTATTGAAGAAATTATTTTCCACCATTGAACAGACTTGGCCTTTATGTCAAAAAACAATTAGCTATAGACATATGGGTTTAATTTTGAACTCTTTCTTCTACTGAAGTCTTTTAGATGCTATTATAATAAAATATTTTCCTTTATTGATTGTTCATTCTGATGCATAGAACCACAACTAATTTTTGCATGTTGATCTTATATACTGCATCTGTACCAAATTTATTAGCTCTAGTAGTTTTCCTACAGATTTCCTAGGAATTTCTATATATAGAATTATATCATCTAGACATAAAGATTTTAATCTTCCTTTCCAATTTGGATGTTTCTTGTTTTTCTTTTCTAATTTAAGTTAGACAATTGAAATTGTTGGATTGCAGTTGTGACATGAAGCATCTTATGTTCTTAAAATTAGGGGGAAAGCTTTCTATCTTTTACCATTTAGTGTGATGATAGCTGTGGATTTTTCATAATGGCTTGCTATTTTATAAAGTTCCCTTCTATTTCTAATTTTGGATTGTTTTTATTGTGAGGAATGTTGAATATTGTCAAATGTTTTTTATGCATCAATTGAAATAATCATCTTTTTCTTGTTACACTAATGGTGTATATTGATTTTCTTATGTTGAACTACTTGCATTCATGGTGTAAAGATCATATAGTCATGGTAGTCATTAACATACTGATGAGTAATATTTTGTTGGTGATATTTGTATCTATAAAGTATAGTGGTCTGAACCTCTGCTCTTTTCGAATTTCTTTTTCTATCTTTTGGCATTAGAGTTACACTGGCCTCATAGAATTAAGAAAATGTTTCTTCCACTTATAAACTTTTTAGAACATTTTGAGAATTATTAGTGGTAATTTTTTATTGTGATAGAATAGTAGTAAAATACAATTTGTAAGTCATTTATATATCTTCTTTGGACAAATTTCTAGTCAAGGCTTTTGTCTATTGTTTGGATTTTTCTGTTGTGGAGTTATAGAAGTTCTTCATAGGTTCTGGACATTAAAATCTCATCAGATACATGATATGTTTTGTGTTTTCTCCCATTCCATTGGTTGTCTTTTCACTAGGTTGATAGTGTTCTTTGATGCCCAAAAGATTTAAATTTTTATGAAGCACTTTTTTTCTATTTTTACCTTGTTGCCTATGCTTTTCCTATCATATTCAAGAAATAATTACCAAGTTA
Source organism: Cacajao melanocephalus (assembly GCA_963573385.1). Taxonomy (NCBI): domain Eukaryota; kingdom Metazoa; phylum Chordata; class Mammalia; order Primates; family Pitheciidae; genus Cacajao; species Cacajao melanocephalus. The sequence goes on along the minus strand of CAUYLG010071352.1, from coordinate 23,328 downwards.
TATGTCATGAAGCTTTTCTTCTATGTTTAGTCCTACTATTCTATTAGCATTAGCTGTTATATTTAGGTCTTTGATCTATTTTGTGTTAATGCTTTTTACAGTGTTTGGTAAACCTTGAATACTGTCAGTTTGCTCTAGCAATGAAATCGGAAGCTTTGAGATGCCTGTTTTTTCTTTTTTCAAGATTGTATTTAAATCCCTTGACCTCCTATATAAGTTTTAAAATGAATTTTTCTATTTCTGCAGAACACACTACTATTTTGATAGAAATTGCATTGTTTGTATATCACTGCATAGTACCAACATCCTAATATTAAGTCTTCGAATCCATAAACACTTGATGCCTTTTAATTTGTTTCTTCTTTAATTTCTTTCAGCAACATTTTACAGTTTTCATAAGTCTTTCACCCCCTTGGTTAAGTTTATTCAGAACTGTTTTTTTATTGCTATAATAAATTATTTTCCTTCCTTTTTAGCATATAAAATAAAAACTTCTTTAACTTATATGTAGTTTTTTAACTTATATGCCAAAATCTTTAGCAATTTCTAAATGTAGGAATCTTTAACTTATATATAAATTTAACTTATGTCTAACATATCAAAAATTTTAAAATATTTAACTTATATGTAGAAATCTTTTATGTATAAGATCATTTCCTCTTTGAACAGTAATTATATCTTCATTTTCAATTTATGTGCTTCTTTTTGCCTCATTACTGTTGCTAGTACTTTCAGCATTATATTGAATTTAAGTGATGAAAGTAGACATCATTGTCTTTGTTCAGATTTTGGAGGAAAAGCTTTCAGTCTTTCTACATTGAGTATAATGTCAGTGGTAGGCTTTTTATATGTGACATTTACTAAATTAAGGCAATTTCCTTCTATTTCCAGTTTGTTGAGTGTTTTATCATGAAAAAATATTTAGTCAAATGATATTTCTGTATCATTTAAGATGATCAATTTTCCTTCATTCTGTGTATATACTGTATTACATTGATTGATTTTTGCATGTTGAATTCCAGAAAAAAATCCCATTTTGTCATGGTATATAATCCTTTTAATAAACTATTGAATTTACTTTACTACAAGTTTCTTGAAGATTTTTTGATCAATATTCATAACACTATAACAAATATTAGAATCCCATTGAATCCCAAAGGAAGACAGCAAGAGACAAAGAAAGTAACCCTGGAATTGTGAAGAAGTCAGAAATCAATTAACAAATTGCAATAGTAAGGTTCTTACTTTACCAATAATCACTTTAATGTAAATAAACTAAATTCTATAGTCAAAATCCGTAGAGAAAATTAATGAATTTTTTTAAAAGTCTAACAATATATAGTGTACAAGAGACTCACTTTAGCTTTAAGGACACACAAAGGCTAAATGTAAAGTGACTGAAAAAATGTTCCATGCAAATGGTCAAAACAGAGAACAGATGTGGCTATGTTTATTAAAGACAAAATAGACTTAAGTAAAAAACTCTAGAGGCAAATTAAGTCATTATATAATAAAAAAGTGGTTAATGCATCAAGAGACTATAACCATCATAAATATACATACAGTCAACATCAGTGAATCTAAATATGTAAAGCAAATATTAGCTGATCTAAATGGAGATATAAATGGCAGCATAATAGTAGTAGATTTCAGTACCCCACTTTCGATAATAGATAGATTACTCAGACAGAATATTACCAAGGAAGTAACAGACAAAATAACACTGTAGATTAAAAGGACCTAACAGACAAATACAGAACATTCCACCCAACAGCAGCAAAGTACACAATTTTCTCAAGTGCACCCAGAACGTTCTTCAGAATAGACAGATCATATGCTGGCCCACAAAAAAGTCTTACACATTTAAGAAGATTGAAATCCTATCAAGTATCTTTTCATGTCATAGTTGTATAAAACTAGAAGTCAATACAGAAGAAAAAATAGAATATTCCTAAGCATTTAAAATTAAGCAATACAATCCTGAAAAACCAATGTGTCAAAGCAAAATCAGGAGGGAAATTTAAAAAATAGCTTCAACAAGAAAAACAGAAATACAACAGAAATGTATTCATTTCTAGTAGATGATCCAGTTTCTTGGTGTATAATTGTTCATAGTAGTCTGTTATGATCCTTTGTATTTTTGTAGGATTAGATATAACATCTCCTCTTTGTTTATAATTTTGTTGGAGTCTTTTCTCCTTTGTTCCTTTTTAGTCTAGCTACATGTTTGTCAATTTCATTTATCTTTTCAAAAAGCTAATTCTTTGCTTTGTTGATTTTTTTCTATTGTTTTTCTAGGTCTGTATGTCATTTATTTCTGTTACATTAATAGTATTTATTGTTTTCTTCATTTTGGAAATTCTGAGCTTAATTTTTTCTTCTTCTAGTTCCTTGACATGTAAGGATAGGATGTTTGAGCTCTTTATTCTCAATGTAGGCATTTTTATACATGCAAATCAATCAATGTAATACACTACATTGAAAGAATAAAGGATAAAAATCATATAATAATCTCAATAGATGCAGGAAAATAATCTGAAAAAATTCAATATCCCTTCATGAAAAAGTAGTAAGTGCAACAAATTACATGTAGAAGGATTGTACTCAACACAATCAAGGTCATGTATGATAAGCTCACAGCTAAGATTATACTTAGAGGTTAAAAGCTGAAAGCTCTTCCTCTAAGAATGACCACTCTCACCAATTCTATTCAATGTAGTACTGGAGTCTTTCTGAGTTTCGGCTTTGGAGCAATCAGGCAAGAGAAAAAAACTAAAAGGCCACCAATGGGAAAGGAAGACGTTAAATTATCCCTGTTTGTAGATCACATATTATATACAGAAAACCCTAAATGCTCTACCAAAAAAACCATTAGAAGTAACAAATTCAATGAATTTACATAATCAAAATCAATATACAAAAATTGAAAGTGTTTCTATACACTAACAACAAACTATTTGGAAAAGAAATCAAGAAAATGACATCATTTACAATAACATTTAAGAAAATAAAATACTTAGGAATATATTTAATCAAGGAGATGAAAGACCTGTACACTAAAATCTATAAGTTATTGATGAAAGAAATTGAGAAGACACAAATAAATGGAAAGATATTGGATGAGAAGACACAATATTGTTAATATATCCATACTACCTAAAGTGATATATACACTCAGTGCAATCCTTATCAAAATTCCAATGACAGTTTTCATAGAAATAGAAACAATCCTAAAATTCATCAGGAACCCAAAAGACTCCAAACAGTCAAAGCAGTTTTGAGTGAGAAGAACAAAAATGGAGGCATCGTACTTCATGATTAAAAATATAAGACTACGATAATCAAAGCAACATAGTACTGTCATATAGACATAGACCAATGGAACATAAATGAGTGCCCTGAAATAAATCTGCACATTTGTCACTAACCAATCTTTGACAAGGTTGCCAAGAACCTACAATGGGTAAAGAAACTCATAAAGAACTTACAATGGGTAAAGAAACTCATGAAAGAAGGTAATAGAGTGATGATTGCCAGAGCCTGGGGGAGGGGAGAAAATGGGGAGATGCTATTCAAAGAGTACATAGTTTCAGTTATGCAAGATGAATAAGTTATAGAGATCTAATACATAGCATGGTGACTATAGCTCACAATATTGTGTTGCATACTTGAAATTTGCTGTAAGAGTAGATCTTAAGTCTTCTCATCACACACACACATACATACACACAACAACACACATACCAACACACCCCCACACTCATGCACTAGGTAACTGTTTGAAGTGATGGATATACTAATTAGGTTGATGTGCTAATACTTTTTCACAATGTATACATATATCAAACATCACACTGCATACCTTACATACATACCATTTTTATTTGTCAATACCTGAATAAAACTGGAAAAAATAAAAAATTTTAAAATACATTATACAGTCTTTTCTTTTCTCTCCTTTATTTTATACTCTTGGTGGCCACATGTGTAGGCTGTATCCCAAGAAAATGAAAATATCCCAGAGTTTCCAGATGGAAAAGAATCCTCTGTGATCCACGTCTTAATTAATGTTGATTGTACTAAGCCACTGAAGCCTCTGTATCTTGGGGGTTATGTAATACGTCCTAGAATATTTTATTACCACACTTTATACTTTTAAATTATTTGTTATGTTTCCCATATTCCCCCCAAGACCTTACACCAATGTAGAAATCAGGGCTCAGTGAGGCCAGTAATCTAAATCAGCATGGCTAGAACAGAGATAGTAATTTGAAGTCTAATTTATTATCTTTTAAAAATGCTTGATCTATTCTCTTTGCATTGGCAACGTTGCAGAGATATTTACTTACGTTTTCTTCTTACCCCTTTTTTTAGGGCTGTAATACATTTATAATTATACATGTATCATTAAATGTCATGTGTGGTTTTAAAGCTTTTTTATTTAATGTGGATATATTATAACATCATTTGTCAAATAGATTTTCTTCCTATTGAATTTCTTCGGCTCTCTAGTGAAGAATCATTTGTTGGTATATATTTGGGTCTATTTCTGAACTTTGTCATATCACTTTGAACTATATGTCTATTTTTTTCTCTCATATCACACTATCAGGATAATTGAAGATTTATTATAAGTCTAGAGGTTAAATAGAATATATACTTCATTGTTATTCCATTTTCAGATTGTTTTGACTGTTCTAGAACTCTTGATTTTCCAAATACATTTTATAATCAACTTGTCAATTTATCCAAGTAAGTGTTCTGGTATTTTATTTAAGATTACATTGAAGCTACCAATTTGGGACAAGTGATCTTAACATGAATGCATTTCCATAACAGACACTATAATTATTTCCTTATTTAAGTATATTTTAAGTGGGCCTTTCATTGATAAACATGGCAATATGGCAAATTATTCCATTTATATAGGTCATTGATAGGGTTTGGCTTTGTGTCCTCACCCAAATTGCAACTGGAATTGTAATCCTCATAATCCCCACGTGCCCAGGGAGAGACCAGGTGGGAGGTGACTGGATCATGGGGTCGTTTCCCCCCATGCTGTTCTCGTGATGGTGAGTTCTCCTGAGATCTGATGGTATTATAGGGCAGTTTTCCCTGCTCTTGCCCGCTCTCTCTCGCCTGCTACTATATAAGTTATGCCTCTTCCCTCTTCTGCCATGATTGTAAGTTTCCTGAAGTCTCCCCAGTCATGCTGAACCGTCAATTAAACCTCTTTTCTTTGTAAATTGCCCATATCAGGTATGTCTTCATAGCAGTGTTAAAATGGACTAACACAGTCATTTTTAATTTCTCTTAGCAATGTTTCAATGTATAAAGTTATTAAACTTTATACAATATATCTCTTTCTTTAATTTCTATCAGCACAGATTATCAGGATTGGTTTACTCTATACTGCTCAGACAGCAGCATATATTCTCTATCTTGCTTTAGATTATGTTACCTTTTTTTTGTTCTTGTCAAAATACATCTGGAGAGAACTTAAAAATGTTCTAATAGAATGTTTCTATTAGAAACAAAACATGTTTTCTATTAAAAATAAAAAGTTTATAATATAGTATTTAAATGTATTATAGGTGCTATTTATAGTTTAACTGATTGTATTTTGCTAACTGTACTTGGTAAGAAGAAAAAACCAAACACCATAGAAGTGGGATACATAATGTTCTAGAGGATGGCAGATATGCTGCAATAATTTAGGGTTTTGCCACAAGAATAAAATATTTTTGGGCCTAGTCATGAATGTGACATATTAAACCTATACCTTCTGAAATGAGAAAAAAATGTTGTTCCTTGATTCACTCATCACGATGAGTGGGTAAAGAAGAGACTGTGCTGAAGGCCTATGTTTGGTACATTTTCTGACCCTGATCCTTGTGATCTAGCAGACCCAAGGGTATCTGCCATACACAGACTGGGTGTATTATTACTGCAAGCCAAGATAAGAGTCTAGTACAGACCCCATGGGGTGGGAGTAAGATCATGATTTCTTAGAACAGTAACTAGTTGTAATTGAAAAGCATCTTGGCTTTCTGTTAGGTATTGGTAGAGACTTAGCAATCAATGCGACAACAATTTTGATGTGATGCAAACTGATTCACAACTGGGTATCATTCATCAAAAACTGGGTATCACCTCATCTCTATCATTGTGAAAAAATAACAGTAGTGGGTGAAAATGCAGAGGAATTGGAATGCTTGGACACTATTTGTGGGAATGCAAGACAGTGCAGCCACTGTGAAAAACAGTGTGGAGGTTCTCAAACAGCTAAAAGTAGAACAATCATATGAACCAACAATCGAATTCCCGAGTATTAATAAAGGGTTAAAATCAGGATCTCAAAGAGATGTTAGCACTCCCATGTCCATTGCAGCACTATTCACAATAGCCTTGTTATTATTTTAGTATGCATGCATCCAATTTTATTTCTTATATCTATTTAAAACATATCCTAAAGTAATTCAACATAAATGCATTTCCATAACATACACTATAATTATTTTCTTATTTAACTATACCTTAAACATGAAAATCAGTCAGTTGCTTTGGTTAAGTTGAAACAATAAATGTATTTTGTTTTGTACTGTTTGGTAACTACAGATGAACGGAATAGCTAAACCAGTAGAGCCTATGTCATGAAAATTAATACATGTCTAAAGTGTTCTTTAACTGGCAATAAATCATAAGCTACATCAGTTCTTCACTTAGGAAAACATAGATTAGAAATACCATGGAAATTTAAAGTGTACCCTTTGAAATCATTCCCTTACAAAATCCATTTAACCAGTCAAATAAATCCAAATAGTTCAATCATTTAGGTAGCCTGGGTCTAACTTTTATATTATCAAGTTTAACTTCTCTTCTGAAAGTAAATGGGCATTTAAAGTGGCTTTTTACGCACAGACAGGTTGAATGACTAACTACTAAATATTGCAAATCACTTAATTTGTGGAGTTGTTAAAAATGTTGTCAGCAATTTAGCCCCAGGGAGAGTTAGCCTAAGTACTTTGGCTAAAGTCTAGGGAATAATCTGTAGTCTGCCTTCTGGGACTGCAGATTTTTTGTCCACTGATTTTAAGAGCAGAGTTTAAATTATAAAAGCTAATGGTATGAATGAATGATGGATAGTTTAATAATTTACATTGCTTTTACATGTGAAAAAAAATCTCATAGAATTTTCTAAGTCATCCACCAGCTGATTGAGAAGAATCTTTCCGAATTCATCCCAAATGGTCATTCAGCTTCAGAGAAATAGGAGTGAGTTGATCTCAGGACTGGTTTCTTCCTACTTCCATTTACAGGTCTTTGCTTCTAGCTCTAGCTTGCGCCTTCACCTTTCGTCCATCATTAACTCTTGTCCCTTGAAATGCCCTTGATCTGACCCGTATCACCATCTCTATTTCATCTCAGCACATATTTCTGTTTTTTCTTTGTTTCATGTCTGAATATTTTATTCTGTTATTCCATTTTCTGGCTATCTCTACATGATAAATTAGTGCAATAATCAGAATAAACCATCCAGGTAACACATTGTTATTTTCTTATTGCTAAGTAGAAATTTCTATCTTTAAGACTTGGTTGAAAATTCCTGGATATATTGCTGACATTCTATGAGACAAACACTTTAGATTTATTTATCGAGTTAATCATATCTGTTTTTATTTGTAGGTGGTTGTGATGAACACATGAGGTAATTACTGCAAAACACCTATAATAAATTTAAATATTGTTTATATCATATTTTTTTACTAAAGAATCTATTTATATTTGTATTTTTTGAAATGATTTTTTGGATTTTGTTTAACCAAATTAATTTTACTGTTTTTGACATATAAGCAAGTGAGATGTAAGTTTAGGATTTTTTTTTTCATGAAATGATGAACAAGAATGTTTTATATTTACTTATTTTCCTTTTCAGAACTATGTGGAAAAATCATATAAAACAAGTGTGGGTAAAATAGTCTCAAATAAAATGAAAATGATAGACTACTGGTGTTTTTGATTGATGGTCCACACATCAAAAGTCAAGCTAATTTGGTCATTGATAAAAACTGAAAAAATTGAAGTACATTTATGTAATGACTAATTACATTAATTTTGTACACTTCTTTGTAGAATTTATATTCTACAACTGCTAATTTTGTTTATGTTATTTATACTCCTGTCTTCATAATCCTGTGTTTCCTCCAGCTGGAATATGTAGCCTTTTATTCATTCAAAATCCTTCCATCTCTTTATATGACAACTTACAAATTTACTTCATTAATACCTGAGTTGAAAATATTTCTATTATTTTCTGAATTTCTATAGGAAATATATCCCACAATAATATCTATTAGATGACAGATATAGAGATTTGTAGAAAAATAGATAAATGCACATATGGTGGCATATATGTATGTAAGTGTCTTATTCCTGACTTATAGGACTTCACAATGGATTTCAAAGGTATACATACACTGAGTATATTTATATATGGTATATATGTCTATGTCTAGTATCAATAATTGGGCATATTTATATATAATAATTTGGTCCCTTGAAATAAAATTATGAATACTTGAAAGGTAGAAATCATAATATATTTACCTTTCTATCTCCACTCATGCTTCCTCCTTGTGTTAAACTTTAAAGTTTTTGTAAAATGTAATTAAAAGCATAAAAAGACACCATGCTCTTGTTATTTGTCAAATGGTATTTGGCTTCAGGGATGATAATTTGTTCACAGTGAACAATAAGATGCAATAATAAGATAGTATAAAAAAAAATAAATAGGAAGAGATGAGTTGGCAGTGAGGATGACCATATAAAGTGCCCAAACATAGTTTCTGGTGAACAGCAGGTGCGAAGTAGGCCTGCAATAATGAGTTAATAAAATATATATTGTTATTTATTTATAATTAGGAATTATTCGGTATGATAGTAATGTGTGGATCCATGTAGTTTTATTAGGCCTTACCTGATTTTTTTATATTGATTAAAGAGAAACAGTAGCATTATAAATGTATTTATTATTTTGTCTACATTATTGAATTGACCCTTTCATAATGAAACAATAGCAACATGGCATAATACTCTTATTTCTGCCTAATACGTAAGGAAATTGAGGGATAGAATGTTCTAGAGACTGGTCTAAAACCTGACGCCTGTAAAACCAAAACAACTGCTGACTTGATTCTCAGTGTGCATTGGAATCTTCACTAATTCTTAATAGAGTTTGCCACAAGCACCAACAGAGCACACAGGATATGATTCTATACTTATTATTCTGAGAAACAATCAACTTAAAACTTCACTGTACATTTCTGAATCTAAATGAAAATTAGTCAGATAACAAATGCGCTATCTACTAATCTGTATATTATGAAAGTATCTTTAGTGTTATGCAAACACAAGAATTGTCTTAATTACTAAGGTATCCTGCTTGTCAGAAAGACCTTCATTGTATTCTGGAACCATAATTTGTACTGGCACATTAATGTCTAAATGGCTGCAATAGAGTAAGCATCTTTTATTGATAAGAAAATATTAAGTCTAGCTCTGTCTGGCATAGATAGCACCTTACTTGTATTGAGGTGTGAGTGGTTGACATCAGGGATCTGCCTGCTGAGTCAAGTGACGGAGAAGTGGCATGCTGGGTGAAGGCCTTGTTTGTCCTAGACTACTGCAGAGTAAAGCTCCAGCAGAGAGCACGTATGTGTTTTTCTGTGGCTGCTGTTGGACATTGTTTGATTCTCACTTATAGTCTGAGGCTATTACATCATAATAGGACTCCAAAGTTATAGTGTCCAAACTTATTCATTAGGTAAATAAGGAAACACCAAGCTAGATGCACGTTTAGCTAACTCTCAAGACAAGCTTAAGACATGGGTATAATTCATTTTCTTAATTTAAGAGATGAAGAAACTATGCTTAGATGTTATGTAACTTGTCAAAAATCTAAGCTAACAAAGTATGACTTTTGAAACATTATTTTAACCATTTCCTTTGAGTGGATATTAAAGTAAATCAGGGAGGATTAATTCATTTCATTATTAGAACAACATTCAGTTGGTATTTGAGGGTATATAAAAGTAAATCTGAATGAGTCACTTTGCCCAGACTGCCTTTACTAGACAGTCATCATTAGGCAGATTAAGGAATCCTCCCTTCAGTTTCTGCCTTTTTTGAGGGGTAGTCCTTGGGCATCCTATTCTTTCTCCCCAAAATACAAAAAATTGAATTCTGCTTTGTTTCCTATTTATTGTTACGGATTGGATGGTGTTCTCTCCAAAATTCATACATTGAAGTATTGGTCCCCTGTACCTCAGAAGGTGACTATATTTGAGGACAAGTTTTTAAAAAGATAATTAAGATTAGGTCATTGTTGTGTTCCCTAATGTAATATGATTGGCATTCTTTTATGAAGAGGAAATTTGAACACAAATAGGCACAGAGGAAAGTTATATGAAGAGACACAGGGAAAACATGGCCTTATACCAGCCAAGAAGGGAAGACTTGAATATACCCTTACCTCACAGCCCTATGAAGAAATCAACTCCACCAATAACCTTGTTTTTGAACACTTGGCCTCCAAAGCTACTAAATAAATATCTGTAGTTTAAGTCACCCAATCTGCAGTGCTTTGCTACAACAGCCTTAGCAAATGAATACACTGACAATCTCCAAAACATAAATGTTTGTACTCCGTATCTTCCTAAAGAGGTTAGAACAGTAGAACTTTTCAATTAGTTTTTGAAGTAGTTTGGGCCATATTTTATTTTCCAAAAACAGTGATTACAAAGCCAACACACTCTGTTTTCTAAAAACATCATTATTATCCTATGCCCAGAAATAACCACTATTATTTTGTGTATAAAGATTGACAGAAATTTTTAGATCATAGTTCAAACATTTTATCAAGGCTAATAAATTATTTAAAAAATCTATTCATTTATAATAACATGAGAAGTGTAATATGATCAATAAAAGTTGTGGAGACAGCAGACTCAAAAGAAAATTTAAATCACTGTTTTAAAAATTAAATTTGAATGGGTCTTAGTTTGTTTTTACAGCATTATTGTGAGTTAAGTATGACCCTCTGGAGACTGTCTCTAAGTAATGGTTTTCTTTTATTCAAATTATATGACAGCAGACTCCCTCTTCCTAAACTCATAGTCTTTCATATGCAGTTTCTCGTTCTTAACTTTAAAAAGTAAATCCTGTAAAGGTACTGATGACACCATCCAGGTATAGCTAGAAGGATGAGCAGCAGCTAGTTAAATGCCGTGGACTAAGGCATGTCTTCAGTACTGGTAGGTCCTGAATCAAGGCCAGCTGTGTGATCAGTATTTCAGAGCTCTGTCCTATATGCAAGATTTCTACTGTGAGAGAAGAATCAGTGACTGGATATATTATTGCATGAAGCAGAGGCCCCTATGTCAGATCTAGCCCACAATTTCTCTGTTTGGCACACTAGGAAATGTTATGCTAAAATCAGAACATTTATTTATACTGACAAATGTAAAGATTTGGCCTCACAGTGCCTGAAATCTCATGCAGGTAACACTTAGCTGTACCTAGCCTATTATTACTTGCTCCTGACATGTTCATATATTCACATTATATGCTCAACTTCTGCTAGGATTTGAGTTAGAACCATTTGCCTGCCCTTTCCCCAAAACAACTACTACCCAATGCAGTAAATACTGTAGTTGTTGATTGGATAATCACTGAATGAATGAGACCTTTTGCATTAAGTAATGTGTTATTCCAAAGCTTATTACTTATTATGTGTGTATATAACCAGTTACTTAATGAATACATGTTTATTTTCTTTCATTTCTTCAGAATTTGCTATCTTTCAGACTTAACAGAGAAACAGCAAAAGAGAAAAAAGAAAAGCAAATGGGAATTATAAACCATGGTTGGGATGAGATTTACTTTCAACCACTACAGATAACTTTGTGGTTGTTTCCTTTGCACTAAATATCACTAAAGCCCCAACCATTTTGAATATTCTTTGACTGTCCCCTCTATGACTTGGAAAGAAAATGACAAATGAGACCACTGTGACTGAATTTATTCTCAAGGGCTTCTCAGACATGCCTGAAATGACTCTTATAAGCACTGCGTTCTTCCTTTTCATCTACCTTTTTGCCCTCCTGGGGAACATGTCCATCATCCTAGCTGTGGCCAGAAGCATCCGCCTCCATACTCCCATGTACTTCTTCCTGCAGAACCTGTCCTTCTTGGACATGTGCTACACCTCAGTCACTGTCCCGAAGGCACTTATCAATTCACTCATGGGCTTCAAAGTCATTTCCTTTTGGGAATGTGTGGCTCAGCTCTTTATATTTGTAATGCTGTGTGCCTCTGAGTGCTTCTTACTCACATCCATGGCATATGACCGTTGTTTAGCTATCTATAAGCCTCTTATCTATGGTTTCATTATGAGCAGAAAGTTGTGTACAGAGCTTGTCATTGTGGCCTGGTTGAGTGGTGCTCTCTATGCCATCTTTCACACTATCAACACCTTCTCCCTCCTGTTCTGTGGGCCCAATGTCATTGATCATTTCTTCTGTGACAGCATTCCCATTATGAAACTCTCCTGCAGTGACTCCCACATCAATGAAGAAGTTGGATTCGCAGTGGGTGGGTGTATCATTCTCAGTGCTTTTGCCCTCACTATAATCTCCTATGTTCTCATCATCTCTACCATTGCTGAAATCCACTCTTCTGGTGGCCGTCAAAAGGCTTTCTCCACCTGCTCCTCTCATCTTGCCACTGTCATTTTGTTTCATGTCACAGGGAGCTTTGCTTACCTCACACCCCCTTCCCAGTACTCTCCCACTCAAGGACGGTTAGTGTCTGTGTTTTACTCCTTCCTCACACCCAGCCTAAATCCCATTGTCTATAGTCTAAGAAACACAGACATGCAGATGGCCCTGAAAAAGCTATTTTTTTTATCCAAGTAAACATGTTTTCTTATATTGACTATACTGCTCTGAGCATTTTCCCTAAACTGTCTTTGTGCTTGTTTAGGCAACTTACTCTTTTGCAAAAAAGATAATAGATTTCACACTTGATAAAGCTGCAAATTAAGAAAAGAATAATTTCCGAGGCCTCTGTTCTGTTCTATTGGTCTATATATCTGTTTTGGTACCAGTACCGTGCTGTTTTGGTTATTGTAGCCTTGTAGTATGGTTTGAAGTCAGGTAGAGTGATGCCTCTAGCTTTATTCTTTTTGCATAGGATTGTCTTGGCTATATGGACTGTTTTTTGATTCCATATAAAATTTAAGGTAGTTTATATCTAATTCTGTGAAGAAAGTCAATGGTAGTTTGATGAGAATAGTATTGAATCTAAACATTACTTTGGTTAATATGGCCATTTTCATGATACTGATTCTTTCTATCCATGAGTATGAAATTTTTTTCCTTTTGTTTGTGTCCTCTTTTACTTTCTTGAGCAGTGGTTTGTAGTTTTCCTTGAAGAGGTCCTTCACATCCCTTGTAAGTTGTATTCCTAGGTATTTTATTCTCTTTGTAGCAATTGTGAGTGGGAGTTCCCTCATGATTTGGCTCTCTGTTTGTCTATTATTGGCATATAGGAATGCCTGACAAAAACAAGCAATGAGGAAATAATTCCCTGTTTAATAAATGGTGTTAGAAAAACTGGCTAGCTATAAGCAGAAAGCTGAAACTGGACCCCTTTCTTACACCTTATACAAAAATTAATTCAAGATGATTAAAGTCTCAAATATAAGACCTAAAACCATAAAAACCATCGAAGAAACCTAGGCAGTATCAATCAGGACATAGGCATGGGCAAAGACTACATGACTAAAACACCAAAAACAATGGCAACAAAAGCCAATATTGACAAATGGGATCTAATTAAACTAAAGAGCTTATGCAGAGCAAAAGAAACTATCATCAGAGTGAACAGGCAACCTACAGAATGGGAGAACATTTTTGCAATCTATCCATCTGACAAAGGGCTAATATCCAGAATCTAAAAGGAATTTAAACAAATTTACAAGAAAAAACAAACGACTCCATCAAAAAATGGACAAAGGATATGAACAGACACTTCTCAAAAGAAGACATTTATACTGCCGACAAACATATGAAAAAAAGTTCACTGGTCATTAGAGAAATGCAAATCAAAACCACAATGACATACCATCTCATGCCAGTTAGAATGGTGATCATTAAAAAGTCAGGAAACAACAGATGCTGGAGAGGATGTGGAGAAATAGGAACTCTTTTACACTGCTGGTGGGAGGGTAAATTAGTTCAACCACTGCTGCTGGGAGTGCAAATTGTGGAAGACAGTGTGGCAAGTCTTGAAGAATCTAGAACCAGTAACACCATTTGACCCAGCAATCCCACTACTGGGTATATACCCAAAGGATTATAAATCATTCTACTATAAAAACACATGCATACCTGTTTATTGCAGTACCATTCACAATAGCAAAGACTTGGAATCAACTCAAATGCCTAACAATGATAGACTGGATAAAGAAAATGTGGCCTATATATACCATGAAATACTATGTGATGGGCAGATCATGAGGTCAAAAGATCGAGACCATCCTTGCCAACATGGTGAAACCCCATCTCTACTAAAAAAAAAATACAAAAATTAGCTGGGTGTGGTGGCTTGCACTTGTAGTCCCAGCTACTGGGGAGTCTGAGGCAGGAGAATCACTTGAATCTGGGAGGCAGAGGTTGCAGTGAGCTGAGATCAGGCCACTGGACTCCAGCCTGGTGACTTAGTGGAGACTCTGTCTTAAAAAAAAAAAAAAAAGGATGAATTCATGTCCTTTGCAGGGACATGCATAAAGCTGGAAACCATCATTCTCAGCAAACTGACACAGGAACAGAAAACCAAACACCACATGTTCTCATTCATAAGTGGGAGCTGAACAATGAGAACACACAGACACAGGGAGGGGAACATCACACACTGGAGGCTGTCAGGGGTTGGGGGCTAGGGGAGGAATAGCATTAGGAGAAATATCTAATGTAGATGATGGGTTGATGAGTGCAGCAAACCACCACAACATGTGTATACCTATGTAACAAACCTGCACGTTCTGCACAGGTATCCCAGAACTTAAAGTAAAATAATAAAAATAAATAAATAAATAAAATTAAGAGTAAAAAAAGAGAAGAAGACTATCTGCCATTAAATTTATTTAGTCAATTGTATACATTTTAATAACTTCTGCCCTATGTCTAGTTTTATCTGATACTTGGGGATAAAATGGGGAGTAACACTTTAGTGTTGTTTTCATCAGTTTGCCTTTTTCTTGTCAACTCAAGAGGAAGTGAGAAAACAGTGTTTATCTTTTTAGCCTATTTTCCCACTACTTCTGTACAGACGGTAGGGGAAGGAGTCTATGTATTGCTTGCACAGAGCTGCATGTAGAGGGTGGTGGGGCATTTATTTCCTGATGGCAAGTACCTGGGGAAATAGATTCAGGGTCTCTTATCACCTGATAATGAATTATTGATAAGAGGTCAAAGGGATGTCTTCATCTTTTAAAGATATAATTAGTGCCCACAACCAGCATAAATATTTGTGTTGGCTATTCACTGGATATACAAATGTGTTTCTGAATAAGCCAACTTGACGGAATGAATTTATGGGGAAGATGTTTAGCATGTAGATATGGGAATGAGAGAACTATAGTATTCTGAAGCATTTGAAATTAGATAAGTATTACCAATGTTTGTTTTGACACATTTTTGTCTCTCATAGGTACAGTAAATGAATCTTATATTTCATTGGTTCTTTGTATTTATCAAGATGATTGACGTCATGTGTATATGTCATGTAAAATTTCAGAGTTGCAGAAATAAGATCTATGTTTGTTTCTTTGCTTGTGACAGAACACATACATAAATATCAATATATAGACTTATGGGTATACAGCATGTGCCCAACATATTACATCTTAGAAGGACTGGACACAATGACTGTTTATCTTAAAATAAAAATTATTAGGGTAATTAGACCTAATAGACATATACAGAACACTCCACCCAGAACAACAAAATGCACATTTTTCTCAAGTGCAAATGGAACATTCTTCAGGATAGACCACATATTAGGCCATGAAAAGTACTAATAAATTAAAAAACCAAAATTATATAAAATATTTTTCAATTACAATGGAATGCAACTAGAAATTAATAGCAGAAGAAAAACTAAATCACAAAAATAAATAAATAACATGCTTTAAAAATATATTGAAGAAATCAATAAATTCAAAAATATCCTGAGCTAAATTAAAATGAAAATACAGCATACCAAAACTTATAGAAAAAGAAACTGAGCTATGAGGGAAATATATGTAAATGCTTACATTAAAATAATATACAAATAAACTGCAAATACTTATATTGAAAAA
Organism: Cacajao melanocephalus; assembly: GCA_963573385.1. NCBI lineage: Eukaryota > Metazoa > Chordata > Mammalia > Primates > Pitheciidae > Cacajao > Cacajao melanocephalus. The sequence goes on along the minus strand of CAUYLG010071352.1, from coordinate 6,905 downwards.
AGAACAAAGCTCTCAACCTAAAAACTTAATTTATACCTTAAGAAACTATAAAAAGAACAAACTAAATATAACGTTAGCAGAAAGAAGGAAATCAATATTGAAGAGAAAAAAATAGAGTACAGAAAAACAATGGAGAAAATTAAAAGAAAAATTGGGTATTTGAGATGATAAGTAAACTTTTTAAAATGTTAACTAGATTAAAAAAGAAAAAAGAATATTTAAATGACTAAAACAAATAAAAGCAAGAACACTAAGACTAACTTTACAGAAATAAAAAAAATTATGAGAATACTATGAACAAATTAAATTACTTAGGTGAAAAGAATGAATTCCTAGAAACAAATACTTCAAATAGCAACATGAATTATAAAGAAATAGAAAATCTGAACAGAACTTTAACAAGTTGAACCAGGAATCAAAACCCTCTCACTAAAGAAAACCCCAGAGTGAGATGGCTTTATTGTTGAATTCTACCGTTTAAAAAAGAATTAATATTAATTCTCCTCAAATCCCCCCAATACATTATTAGAGATAAAGGAACACATCCAAATTCATTCTATGAAGCCATTAGCCAGAAAACAAAGCCAGACAAAGACACTACAAGAAGAGAAAACTACAGACTAATAGTCCCTGATGAATATTAATGCAAAAGGTCTTGATAAGTACTATCAAGCAGAATTCAGTAGCATATTCAAATGAGTATACTCTATTATCAAGTGGAATTTATTCTTAGAATGCAAGCATGATTCAACATACTAAAGTCAATCCACATCAACAAAATGAAAGGAAAAAACACATAATAACTTCAATTGATACAGAAAAAGCATTTGAAGAAATTCAACACCAATTCATGATGAAAAAAACTTAACACACTAGGGAAAAAAGAAAACTACTCCAATATAATAAAGGTCATATATGACAAACTGTCAGCCAACAACATACTCAATGGTGAAAGTCTAAAATATTTTTCTCTAAGATCAGGAAAATAAGTAGGGTACTCACCTTCACCACTTCGACTTAAAAAAATTTGGGGAGCCTTAGCCGCCGCAATTAGAGTAGAAAAAGAAAATAAAGGCATCTAAATTAGCAAGGAAGAAGTAAACTTATCATAGAAAAAGATGGAGAAAGAAACAAAGGAACTATAAAAAGCCACAAAAATGAATAAAATAAGAATAGTAAGTGCTTATCTATCAAAATTTAATTTGATTTAAATGAATTAAGTTCTCCAGTCAAAAGACAAAATGTAAGTCAATTGAAAAAAAGACAAGGCTAGGCAAGATAGCTCAAGCCTGTAATCCCAGCACTTTGGGAGGCCAAGGTGGGTGGATCACCCTGAGATCAGGAGTTTCAGACCAACCTGGCCAACATGGTGAAACCCCGTCTCTACTAAAATACAAAAATTAGCTGAACACTTCCTGAGACTAGGAAAATGACAAGGACCCCTACTCTCATCCCTTTTATTCTACACAGTACTGGAAATCCTACCAGGGCAAAAAGAAGTTAGACAATTTCAAGTTTAAAAGGAAGAGATAAAATACTCTTGCTCAAATTTATGATATTAGCTATTTGTTTATTTACCCATTTTTATGAAAGGGGGGTCTCACTCCATTGTCCAGGATGGAGTGCAGTGGTGTGATCTGAACTCACTGCAGCCTTGAACTCCTGGGCTCAAGCAATCCTCCCACCCCAGCTTCACAAGGAGCTGAGATTACAGGTGCAAGCCACCTTGTCCAGCTACTTTTTTTCTTTTCTTTTCTTCTTTTTTTTTTTTGTAGATACAGGGTCTAGAACTTTTGGTCTCAAGTGATCCTCCCACTTTGGGGTCTTTCCAAAGTGCTGCGATTATAAACATGAGCCACAGTGCCCATTCTTTGGTTTTAAATTTAAAACAACAAACAAAAAACTTTTTATCTGGCCTGTACTTGTTTTGTCTTGTGGTATATTTGTCTGGCTGTGTTATCAGGATGATGCTGGCCTTGTAAAATGAATTTGGAAGTATTCCCTTCAACTTATGTTTCTTAAAGACTTTAAGAAGGATTGGGATGGCGAGAGGGACAGGGAGGAGGAAGCGGTGGCGGCTACAGCTGTCTTGCAATAAAGCCAGAGTTGCCCTGCACCCGCTGCCAATAATGCGGCGTTCCCTGCATTCTCTGTTGCCTGGGACAGCCAGCCGGGGCTCTACTGGCTCCCCCTTGCCCGCCGGCTTCCTCCTGCTCACCTGAGTCCCTGCCACCAGCAGAGGCTCTCTGGGCTCCAGGACCCCACAGGCCCAAGGTGCCTGCGCCCCCGCATGCGCTGCCTGTGCAGAGTCCAAGGTTCTGAAAGGCACCTCGTGAAGACCACAAGGAAGAAGGAAGAGCGTGCTGTGCTTCTGTCTAGCAGTTCCAGAAGGAAGAATTCTTTAAATTACAATTTGTAATTGAAATGTAGCTTTCACTGAAAATGTCTTGTTGTTTGTTATCTTTAACTGCCATATAAATGCAGAACCATCTTTTAGGTTTACCCATTTTCTTATGCTCAGGGAATATGTGAATTTAAAATAATGCATGAGCCATTTGTTTTTGAAGTGTTTTGGTAGTTCTGTTATTAAGAAATAATTACTGTGCTTTTTAGAGCTTTGGAGAATTGGGAAGGGGATGGGCAGTGGAATCTATCCTGGATTGGACCAGCCTATATAGTACTAGCTACCAAGGTCCTGTCAGGGTTTCTGTGCATGTAGTGTGGTTAAAAAGTATCATTTGGGGGTGAAAATCGAAGAGCTGGTTTAACAATGTTGAATACATTTAGGTGTCACAGCCTTTTTCTTCCCTGCCCTAAAGTAGTTCTTTTTGCCTAACTCTCAAACTGTTGGGTGGTACATTTCTTTAGGACCAAATAAAACATAATTTAGGGTCAGTAAAATATTTGGCTGACTCTGGTTCAGTATTCCCTTAGATCTTAGATAACTGTATATTCTCTGCACAGTTATAGGAATTAAAACATTAAAGTAACCTAAACTGAGATCAGACCAATAAAATCAAGGGAAGTACAAGTTGAATTCCATTAATTCTGTAAATTGCTTGCTATTAAAAAAGCTAAACAGGCCAGCTTGCCTACTAGTCAATTCACTGTTCTGACACTTTCCTCTAACATGTACAAAGGGTAGGACGAAGGCATAACTAGAGGAGATTATTAAGGATGGTATTCATGTGCCTTTGCTTTCTCTGTGTCATGTGTGAGTCTGGTTAAAAATCTTTTGTATGGGTGAATGGTGGTATACAGTGTGGGATAGTATCATAATCAGACGATTTATGAATCACAAAATATTACAAGACAGTATGAACCACAATACATCAAGATGACAATACAAGACATATATGTGTATAGTTTATATGTTATGTATGTATTTAGATATATTTCTAGACTATACATGGAGAATCTACTGCTGTATATATTAAATGTATACCTACATATATTATGACCCTTTATTTCTGTATACCTGCACAGTATAAATATGAACACATAATCCTCAATTTTATTAGATAATTACAGAGAAACACACCTGTGGACAAGTCCATCCAAATGCATAACACACACAACATAAATTCTGTGTCAGAGCTACAATCTGTTAGAGTTATCAGCACAAAGAAAGAAGATAATTGATACACATGCATTGGAAACAGGGATTACTGTCTTGCAGTTATAAAAAAAGATATTAACAACATATAAAAATACGTAACAGGCCTTGTGTGGTGGCTCATGCCTATAATCCCAACACTTCAGGAAGCAGAGGTGGGTGGATCACCTGAGGTCAGGAGTTCGAGACCAGCCTGGCCAACATGGTGAAACCCCGTCTCTACTAAAAATACAAAAATTAGCTGGACATGATGGTGTGCACCTGTAATCCCAGCTACTGAGGAGGCTGAGGCAGAAGAATCGCTTGAACCCAGGAGGCGGAGGTTGCAATGAGATCGTGCCATTGCACTGCAGCCTGGGCAACAACAGCAAAACTCTGTTTCAAACAAACAAACAAACAAATAAATAAATGCGCACCTCCCAGATTGGTGACTTGTTCCACCCTAGAATAACCAGGGAGGATGGTGTGGTCAGTCAAGCTGTACAGGTGAGAAAGTCAGCTGGGAGCTCTGACTTACCCACACCTCCCAACAGCAGGTGTGAGAGCTGGGGTCACAGTCGATTCACTGCCATAGGGGAAAAGTGGAAGAAGGAGAGGGGCAGTAAGTGAAGAACAACTCAGGAAAATGAAGGAAAGTTAGAGAAGAAATTAACTGACTGGAAAAATAAATGGGACAAGTGCATCAGAATGTATTTTGGCACTTTTTATTCTATCTCCTTTTTATACTACTTCCTTTTTTCAGCTTAATCAGTTTATGATGGAATGTTTCAGGGGTTTACATCGTAAGTTTCCTACTATTGTCTCTAGAGTTTTCACAAAAATACAGTAATTACTAGCATGCATTAGATTTATTTTAATGCACATATCGCTATAGCCAGCTCACTCCATTTCCAGATATTATATAAAATGTTGCAAGCCAGGATGTTTAATCAAAGGTGGTCAAAAATGTAAGAAGAATTCAGAAACCACATGTGTTTTTGGTATTTCCTGGAGTGGCCAATGCAGCTCACGGTGTGTCACCTTTACAGCATCTAACGGCCTGCGCCTCGTTTTTCTTTTCCAATGCAAAGTCCCGTCACATTTGTCACTTGATGTGTGACAGTGTTTAACCCTCCTCCAGGGCAATTCTCCTTTGGTAAAGCTTTCTTTGAATGAGCCAGGAATTCTAGCCATCAAGCCGCAAACTCTCACTAAAATTTCCAAAAGACTCACAAGTGTCATGTGAAGTCCTATAATCTTATTTCAGCCTAACGTTTATAGCACTCTAGGGAATTCAGATGCCCTCTTCGGAAGCGAAAAAGGCGGGACTGCTAACTCAGCAACAGGACATTTCCCAGGGCGTGTTTAATGTCACTAAACATAAAAGTGAAGCAATTGTGTCTACCTCAGCACGAAGAGCAGGGCGGTTGGTCGTCTGGCTTCTTGGTGACCGGCCTGTCCTGGAAATCCCACCTGGGCCACAGGCCTGCCGGGCTGAGGATCTAGTCTTCTGGAAAGGGACTTGCCAGGCTCTGGGACAGGCTCGCAAGGCGAAGCCCAGCGCTCTCTGCCTCGGGCTTAGAGGCTGAGTGGGAGGAGAGGCCCGGCGGGCGCGGGGCGGGGCTCCTCCGCTAACGGTCCCCGGGCTGCGGCAGAGGCGCGCGCCTGCGCTGTGAGGATCCCGCCCTTGAGCCACCTGGAGCCTCTCGGAGGGACTGGGCGGCCCTGACGAGGCGCGGGCGTTTGGGGTACATGGGAGCCTCACGACGCCCGCGACCGGGGACAGGGAATCTGGGCCGGACTGGGACCAGGCCCGCGCCAGAGGGCGCGCTTTGCGGACGCTGGTGTCGCGGGGACCACCCGCCCTCGTCTCGGAGGCCCCTTCGCGTTCCACACAGGCGAGTGCGCTCTCCTCAGGGGAACTCACACCGGGCGCCGCCTGCCGCAGTGATTTTCCGTGACTCGCCCTCAACAGTGTCCCCTCAGCCCCCACTTTTTGGAATTAAGATGATTTTCCACGGCATTCTAGTCAGGGAAGGTCTTCTCTGAGACATCTGGAAAACGTGACTTAATGGTTACTCATATTTTTCTATTTATGTTAAACATTTAACTGGAATACTGGTAAATAGCTTTATCTTTTATATCTTGGAAGTTTTCTCATTTTTGATTCAGAAATTTAGGATGAAGACTCTTCGGCCATAATTTGATATAGAACTTATTACTTTGAGGAGTAAACTTATATTAACGGTGCTAAACCGCACAGGAACGACTTGGTAGATGAAAACTGGAAAATAGAACACTTCGTGTCGTCATATGTACCCTCCAGCACTGGGGAAAGTTCAGCACTTGCCTTAAAGTGGGAGTTTAATTCAAGACATTTACTGAAAAGTGACTTATTCTTTTTGAAATTTCTCTTCTGATGAACAACTTCCAGGGCAAAGAACATCAGGATGTGAGAGCCAAGTGCATGTCCACGGAGTGCTTGAGCCACGCGGAATGGCGTTTCAGTGCTGGGTTCCGTGGACGCCGTGCAGACGCTGCTGAGTCCTCCGCACCTGTGAGTGAGTCTCTCAGTATCACCTTGGCTACCCTTGGGTAGATCAGTCTTCTGGCCTTTTGTTCTCGTGGACACAGATTTCTGATTAATCTCTTTTCCTGCTCCTCCAGAGATGGTTCAGGGCTCGCTATGAGCTCCCCAAGGCATTTACTGACTTCTGACATTTACTTGGAGAACTTTAGGCTGCGAAGGAGCAAAGTTTGCCATTGTCATCTGTTTTTCGGTGTCTGCCCCCGTGTCTTGACCTTCCTCTGGAGCCTCCTCTTCTGGTTCTTTACCCACCTCTTTGGTTCCTCCTGTGGTTATTTGTCAACGTGTCCCCTATAGGTCACACTCAGAGGCTCAGTTGTGGCTGAATCTTGCATTAGAAGTGTTTTGCAGGTGTCTCTGCGAAGCATGGATATGCAATGGTGAAAGTGGCAGTGTGCGTAGAGTGTTTGGGATTAGATGGGCAAGTGGAAGGGTGCTAGGTAGGACCCCTTTGTGCTGGTGTGAGGTAATGAGGTTCTAGAATGTGCTGTCAAGGTGAAACTGAAAGGAAAAGTTAGACAGGAGACTTTGTAAAAGACAAAATTATGAAGAGCATCAAACTGAGAACCCTGCTTTGAAATAGGTAGGAGGAACACTATTCCTTTATCTGTGCCAGCCCCTCCCCAGGCTGCATCAGCTCAGTGCTAAAAGAGATCCAGTCAGCCCATAATTTCTCCCCTGCAGGGAAGACGCAAGTAAAATATCCATGACATCCTAGCCATT